>JAVJGI010000036.1:6925569-7007485 GCA_035590275.1 Ibycter americanus
TGCACTTGGCCTTGTTGAACTTCCTGATGTTTGCTCAGGCCCACCTCTCCAGCCTGTCAAGGTCCCTCTGGGTGGCACCCCTTCCCTCCAGCGTGCCAACTGCACCACATAGCTTGGTGTGATCAGCAAATTTGCAAGAGGGTACACTCAATCCCACTGTCCATGTTGCTGACAAAAACATTAAACAGCGCTGGTCCTAGTACCGACCCCTGAGGAATGCCACTCAACACTGGTCCCCACTTGCACACTGGATATCTGGAGTATCTCCTCTGAAGCAAATGTAGTTATACTCTTTATTTTGGTGTAAAAAGGATCAAAATCTGACTTCAGGAAATTACCTGACAATTTGCAATGCACCAAAGTAAAAGACTAAATTCAGTCTTCAGTAAGCATCAAGAAGGATAATTATTTATTAGTGACTGTCTGTGAATTATCTGGTCATATACTATTTTTCGGGCATTAATGCAAACACACAGCAAGGCAACAAAAAGCAGCCAGCAGAAAAAATCTGTAAGAAAGATAACTATCTCCTTCTTTGTCTCAATTATTTTTCTTCCGCTGCGATTTTATCTTTGCTGTTACTTTTATAAAAAACATTTTGTAAACTATCTATTCTAAAATGGGACAGATGAAAGGGTGTTTATATAAACTGTATTTTGATTTCTACATGAGTTTGAGACCTAGTTCCAAGTGCGCCCAGACTTCTGATAATTATATTTTAAATACACACAGAGATTAGACAGAGATGGCCAGGAATGTTTTCACAATTTCATTTTCATCTGAAAATGCCAATCCATTAAAAATTCAACAGCTCAAAAAAAACCCCAAACAACCCTGCTCAAACAACGAGGGGAAATGGAAGAGTTATTGAAATTAAAAGAACATATCTCCAAATGAGAAAGTTCCCTTTTTCATTCAGATTTTCAAAAAAGTACATTAAACTGAGTTTATAACATTGAAAGTCAACAAATAAAACTGGAATGTCTCCATAGACTCAGTCCAAATTTCTAGGAGATTTTACATTTGAATAATATTTAGATTGGCTTTTCATCCTAGCTCCAGGAAAAATATTAAACCTTAAAAATTCTCATGAGTTAGGGTAATCGTCATGTGCCCAGCAATACTGCTAATCTAACTGTTCAGAATACCAATGTCACCCTGTATTACAACACCATCAGTGGTCCGCACCTGAAGTGTTTTCTCAATATTTGAACAATAGTTGGAACATTCTGGTAAAATTTCTTTTTTTGAAGAGAACAGTATGATATTTTTTTTTTAAGTGAGAAGATATCTTGATTATTTGAAAATTTTTACAAACTTAAACCTGCATTTTAATTTAAAATATCGCTGCAATGTAGTTCTAACCTAGAACTTTCGTCCTTTTGCTATGCCTCAAAAACTATTCATTGCAATAGCTAACTATATGTAATGCATAGATTAACCTTAGAAAAGTGTTTTAATTTTTTGGAATGATATTTTCTTAAGTAACATTCAAAGTTAACATAGACACTAAATCAACAAGATGACATATTCTTAAATTTTCATGCTTCATTCCAAATGAGATTTTACTATGAGATACCAGAATTCACATTTGATTGAACATCCAAGATACTTCATACGGACATTTCTGATGGCAAAAGACTTAAAATTTTCCATTCTGAGAAATTCTTCATTATTGCAAGCCCTGTTGAAAAACTCACTTATTTCCCATGGGATGTAAAAATGGGTCTAGTTTACCCTCAGAAAGGATCTGTGCGATAAGCTGATCAGCTCTGTGGTCACACTGGCTTGCCCCGACACTGTTAAATTCTGTGTGTGGGGAGCTGTCAGTGTGTCTCCTTAGGGAAGTCAATAATTAGGTATTTTTCTGAGCCTTTACTTCCATCTCCCGTGGAAAAAATAACAGAAATCACAAATTCCGTATTTCTTTAAAATCCAGTGCCTTGGCTGCAGTGGGCATTACCTGAAGGCATTACTTTCTCACGCTTTAATTTAACAGCTACTCTATTTGATTTACATAATACTCAGTTAAAATGACAACCAGAGCTTAGTATTACTGCCTGCAGCCTTTCAGCTAATGCTGTCCCGAGTTCTGCCCTCCAAGACCAACTATGCCCAAGTGCCTTTGCAGTCACACCCACGGCCGCAGACAACAGCAGCTGCTGCTCCAAACGTGTTACCTCCTGCCTGCCAAAGGGACGCCCACACAGGGCAGGACAGGCACAGCATGATCCACAGCAGGCAGCACCACTCTTGGTGATGGGGCAAACATGCTCACCAAGTGCCTGGGTGAGGCAGATACACATGCGTCTCCAACTTTTTTTTAGCCTTGGTTTCTCTGTAGGAAAATCTTCTTGATTTGCTTTGCTCAGGTGTCATCAGGGGCAGCAGCAGCCTCTGTAAGCCTTTTGTGCGGGGGGCAGACATAGCGCAGAGAAAGTGCTGAGCTGTTTAAATTCCGTTTGCATGCTGCCTTGGGGCAGCTCTTGTGCACTGTGTGTATGCACATCACAGTGAGACCTGTTCTGCAGGGACCTTGCTACCCTCTCCAGTCAGGTCCCCTGACATGAGTGGCATGGGGACTGCTGTGGCTGCTCCCACTTACAGCTTGCTACTTCCTCACTGGTGGGTATTTGCCATGGGAAACCATCATTTGACACTAAAAAGATGTTATCTTGTCGTCATTTTATCTACTTAAGGCTGGTTTAGACATAGGTGCAGGTCACAGTGGCAAACATTAGGAGCATAAATTCGCTGCTTACTCACAGAAGATGGACATATACACAGAAAGGCAATTCAGAGCACTTAAACTTGAGGCCCAGAACATCATAACATGACAAAGGAGCAGTATGACTCCTTATCCCCCATTCTTTTCAATCCCTGCAGTGTTTATACTGGAGTGCTAGATATTTTCAAAAACAAATGCTGGATTGAAAAGCTGACATTACATTATGGGCATTTAAGCTTATAATCAATGTTAGATAGCTGTATAAGTCTGGGCCAAGAGTACACAAATTAGTTGTCTTCACACCATTACACTTTAAATCTTTTAAGTATATTTTTGCTGTGCCATTTCATTTTATTTTTAACCACAATTATTATAGGCATACTCTACAAAAACCACATTACACTCTGAGAGGCAAATTATGAGCTCCCAAATCAACATCTAAGCAGTTCAGAAATTAAAACTTTTTTTAAGAACCATGGAATGTAGAGTATTATTGAGGTGCTGTTCTCATTTCGTACTACCTCAACATCATGGCTTGGCTAAAGGATCTAGCCAGCTCAGTAGAAATCAGTGTAATGATTCCAATATTAAGAAAAAAAGCAAAATGAACAACAGGGAATATGATTTAGAGACAGTACATGTCAATTTTAAAATACCATCTTTTGGCTTATGTGCATTCCTCCTGCGCATAAGAAAGACCCTCTTTAATGTATTTCTAGATCAGTGAGAAGTATCTGCCAATACAGCTACAAGATAATGAGCCTGAGTCTGCTCTGGCTGCTGTATCAGACAGGACAGAACATCGCTCTGCTCACCATGGACTTGCTGGAGAATCCTCAGCTCTCTGGGGTCAAACAGAAAAGCAGTCACAGCAAATCACTTTACCTATAGGCCTAGAGCTAAGGCTGTAGTATATTAATGGTTGCCACAGAAAATATGAAACTGATTATTTGCCATGAAATAAGAGGGCTGATTCTCTCCAGCTGTACACAGTTCTGACAGTGTAAAGAATCTGCCTCTTGCCTTTGCTCTCTGATCACACAAGGCAAATCTGCCTTACCTCTCTCTTCATCCTCTTCTTTACAACCATGTCTGAGATAGGGTATATGATCAAGGAAAAAAAGGTCTGAACAGATGGCTGACCTTGGCCATACTATCAGATTCAGATAATAATATGACTGCACAAGAGTGTACCATACTTGCTTCTTCAATCAACAAATCACTTTTAGCACTTACAATTCCACCAGTACTGTTGGCAGGTAAGCTTTCATCCAGGTAAACTCTACAAAATATACTCAAAATGACACACAGCTAACCCAATAAGGTTTTATAAGAATTACTCAGATAATCTCCTAATTTTAGTGGCTGTAATGGGAAATGTTCACTTCTGGACCTATCCTCTAGCATTCTACAACAGGAATATGGGTTTTTTAAAATTCCTCTCAGCTTTTCCATAGGGTTTGGAATATTGTAACTGAGTCAAAACTGTTGCCGCCTGTGTCAAACTTAACACTGCACCACGGCATTCCTCACCTAGTAGTACTTTTAATGAGTATGTTTCTCAGTATCTGACATTTGGTCCAGTGTATACAGTACCACTGAGATTCTGACACATGTTGCAAATTAAAGATGCCACACAAATGCACAAGTAGCTGGCGATGACAAAACAGAGACTAAGGGAAAAAAATACGTGCTATATACCGCTTTTAAAAATTGTCTTTCTTGCATGCTTTTTTAGTACTGCCTGAACAACCCTCTTTCAGCTTTCCCCTCCAAATTGTGTACTAACAAAGGGAATTAGATCATCTGCAGTTTTTAATCAGAAGTCTGGAAACGCAGAGAGCACAGCAAAAACCAACTATGTCCTGCCTTGTTACGAGGAATGAATATTCCCTACTTAAAGATATCTTTCATTAGGCATACACTTAGAGTTTATGGGAGACGAGTAATATCAAATAGTCAAGCATTAGACTCTGGTTTGCTTGTAAGTGTTCATAAAGGGCAGAGAAAGAGAAAATAGCAGTTCAATATAATTCTACCATTAATTATATGGATGCAAAACTGAAGTAGCTTGAGCAAAGTCAGCAGAGATCTCCAGATACACTACCATGCCTGACAACAGCATTTGGCTCAGTTGCTTACAAAGCTCAGCAGTGGCTATCATCCTTATTCAGTCACACCAGCACAGCAAGTAGTACTTTGGAAAGAGGAGGATAACTCCCTAGTGGCACATCTGTTAGGTATAGATGGCATTCATTTGAATAACTTTGCCAATGGATGACATGCCAAGTCCTTTATACTAAAAGGCTTGTGCTTGATGTTAATCATCCACTCTCTGCCAGTTAACATGTTTATCCTTCTAGGAAATACTTTGATCTATACTGGCACTTGAAATATAGCAACCAATGTTACTAGACTGGAAATGAACAAACAAGATCTTGTGTGAATTGCCAAATGGCACAGCAAAATGCAGGATGCACGTTACAAAGTGTTGCTTAGCAACTAGAACAAGCCATGCACTCCATTTTACTATTTTGGTTTGAAATAGAAAATAAATGGCCTTATAGTAATTTGAAATACATAGAGAGCTAGAACATAATACTGCTTTGGAGAAATCTATTTGTGAGGAATGTGTATCATGGGATACAGAGAGACTCTGAACTCAACATTCAGTAGGTAAGTGAAGGAGAAACCACCTTTCAGATATTTTGCCTCAAAATGTAAATGTAAGAGTAGTTTAAGTTCAGTGCATGTATTTTGCTATTCAACCAGGATTTAAAACAATTGTTTATTTTTGCCTTTCATCTTCAAATGTTAAGAGGGTTAGTCTTTTTGCAGAGAAGACTATTAGCTCATCCTCTGTTTGCATGCAAGGAAATGGAAGTTTAGAGCAGTTGGTAATTTACCCATGCAAGTTGCCAAACTGTGAATAGATCACAGGCATCCTGAATCTAAGCAATCTAAAAAAAACTTCTGCACAACGTGGCCTCCTTCCTCCCTCTTACACTGCTTTCCCCATGCCTGGCAGCTGGTCTTTAATACACAGATATAAATAATTGCCTAGCAATAATTCATATTCATACAGGAAAAATAAAGGTCTCTGAAAACATTAAGCCTCCCTTACCTCAAAGCAGTTACTGTCTTTATTTTACAATATGAGAAACTGAGGCAGGATTAAAGTGATTCTTAAAAATCACATGGGAAGTCTACCGAGGCTTGAGAGCAGAACGAGGACATATGACGTTTATCTCAGTGATAGAGCCTTCTCCTCTTCCACCAGTAGTCTTATTATACAACCATCTAAAGCAGGTACCAGTACTCCCCAGATATTGCTCAGCCAATAAAATTCACTTGCAAACACTGTCTCTGTTTTAGCTCTACCCCAGGCAATGACGGCACTGAAGTCTATACACCAGTCCTGGGGACCTGTGCAGGAACCCTGCCTAACTCAGTGGGAGTTGAGCAAGAAGAGCTCAGGCCCAGATAGGGCTCGGACCTTTGCAGCAGCATGGTACTGCAGGGTGAGCTGAGCACAAAGGGGCAACTGCTGTCAGGAGGTGTCAGGCCCTTAATCTATGTAACGTTGTGTAAGCTTCAGCCAACAGCCTTCTACACAATACCGCATCTGTCTGCTGAAAATGGTGTTTCCCATAATTGCATTGTTTGCTTAGAAGGGACCCGAGATCCGGATCAAGTTCAACAAGATCTGTGTCATTCTAGTTAGTGCTGTTTTTCAAGCACACCCCTTCAGTGAACAGAAAGCCCTCTGAATCCATGACCAGACTTTCAGGGCCAGATAACTAACTGTTTCGGTTTCTTTCAAGTTGTATCGCAGTAGACACACACAGTATCCTGGATACTGGACAGATTTAAAAGTGGGAAGAAAAGGTTCCAGCACACTGGCTTTAAAAGAGAGAACAAAGTAAGTGAGGATCAGAGGGAGGAAGGCGATCGCTATGACACTAAGACAATTAATCACTGCCAGATGTTAAGGGTCACACAGCACTGCATGCTGGGAAGATCAGCAGGGGTTCTTGGACAGGGAATAGAGGGAAAAAATAACCTGTCATGTCACTGAACTAGTCAGGGGTTTAGGGTTCCTGTCGTTTAACTATTAGTGTGCTCTTAATAATAAAATGACAATGCATTGCAGAAGAAGGGGAGGAAGATAGGGGAGTTGGCAGAAAAGAGGGAGTGACAGCTTAATAATCCCTGTCTGTCAAAAGCACTAAAAATACCATCCCAAATTCAATGTTCTTACTTTTGTAATGAGCGCGCCAGGGTTCCTGTTTGATTAATAGAACACTTGTTGACTGACAAGGACAAATGTGCACATGGTTTGAACACAGCGCTGTGCATAAATAATTTAAATTGTACTATGGCCAGAGCTCAGCTTGCACTGGGGGTTCTGTGATAAACCCCTACATTTCAGCAGTTCATAACTTGTCCTTAAAAGAAAGGCTCGGAAGTCTCAAGCCTAAAGTTGGACAGAGAAGGCTGGTTGGTTTCTTTGAAGTATTAAAGAGAAATCAATACCCTTTAGAAATCACAGACCTTTGTTAGGGTAGTGATGGTGGTGTCTCTATTTGCTCTGGTTCTATGTCTCTCACATTACAGCAAAAAGCAGATGGCTTTACACTGAATAATGCAAACAAATTCGTATTCATAGTTCTTCCCACTCTTCCTCATTAAAGCAACACTAATGACAGCAACATACACTCACCCCAACAATGGGGGACTTCTTCCTTTGAACTTTAGAAATCATTTTCAAAACTAAGAGTTCACAACATTTTGTAAATCGACACTTAGCTACAAATATTTCCTGCATTCCTTTGGAGATGGTTTTAGTTTAGTTATGCTGTTATGTCTTCAAAATTAACCTTTTCCACAGAAAAACAAGTTTTTACCTCAAAATAGAACATTTTCCACTGAAACTGACCCATCTTTTTGTTCTTAAAGCAATGTGTAAGTGCTCAAATATTTATCACTTAACTATTTCACACCCCTGGGGCCCACACACCAGCCTATTGGATGGAACAAACAATTCAGACATTCATAGATATGCTGAGTATCTCAGAAGAGACCTACCTTCAAAATTTCTATCGATCCTGTACAGGTATGATACGTGTGAATTCAGTCATATCAGTCAGAATTTACTTTTCTGAATATTTTGCTCACCTGACGTGAATACACAGATACTTGAAACAATGTGTAAAGTGTTGGCTGTTTGGCCATTTTGTTCTGCCAAATCAGAATACTTCTTTAAATCTTTATCCAGGCAGTAAAATAGCTATGCTAGTTTAAACATTTCATCACAATATGGTCAGAATGGAACAAAAGCCAAACTGAATACATCATCAGACTAAAAGCTGTAACAGAATTTCCCCAAACAGTCCGCATACTTTCGCTAAGATCACCTCTTTTCTTTCAATTTTGGGGGATCTTGTAATCTATCAGATGATTTTTGGTGGCCCAAATTCCAATCCGGAGAAGTGCTGCTGAGCACATTCAAGTTCTTTAGCAGCCACAAAGCTGAGATTCCTCGGTACCTTTGACAAGGGCTTGGCTTTGCAGGTTCAAGCTGTCAAGGCTTAAGCAAACGAGCATTAGTTTGTTGAATTGTTCTGAGTATTTCTTTTTCAGAATTTTTTTGTTTTGTTTTGCAATTGATAACATGTGAATTACATGAATAGTAAATTTATATACATTGCATTCTATAAATATGTAGAAGACCTGCTTCTTTTCCCTCTTCTGTATTAAATAATATTAAGAATTACCAAGATAGTCCTCAAAATGTAACCATTTTCAACTGTATTATGTTTCCTCCAATCATTGTAAGAAGCTATTGTTTATTCACTTCCTTGACTCACTAATTGAAGTCTCAAGTTGTTCTTGCAAATCTCCATAGATTAGGCAAGTCTTTATAGCAACCTCTACATTGCAGTCAAGTTGTATAAGAAAAAGGGACAAACAGAAGCAACTTCTGCAATTTGTTGAAATGAACACTGTCAAGACTCATCACTCTTCCTAGCATTGCCACTAAATGGCTTCAGGCAAGATTTGGCCTGCGCTTCAGATGCCTCCTTTGTAAAACAGAAGTAAGCCTTCCCCGGTGTTGTTGATCACAGCTTTTCCACTATTAATGGACATCACAGTATTGCACAGAACTATTATGGAAAGTTTCAGGTGAAGGGTGAGTCAACAGAGAACTTATATGTGACCAGCAACTCACAGCACATGACATCAGCAAACAAATCGCTCCTTAAAAAAGCTGCTAAGGTAGCACTCTACAGAAAGCAGATGTTGTTTTACATGTCCATCTATACAGCAATAATATCTAGTTATCTAACCTCTATTGAAGTTAATGTAATATTTTGAGTGATGCAACACAGTAAGGGTTAACTTACCAACATTACTTCATAGCATTAATGTCTCCTTTATATTTATGTTAATATATTGTAGCAGATATGGAGTGCATCTGCTGCACTTTCTGTTTACATAGCACAGAAACAAGCCCAGGAACTTGTTGCTTAAGTTCTCCATCCCACAGTTTAGTTTCCTCTTACCTTTTCTCGTTGCAGTTTATTGATGTCAGAAACACAACAGATGGTTGCTGCTGCTGCTTTGTAACGCTTCGGTTTCCAGGTGGCCTAGGATGCTGTGTATCACCATGCTCTAAGGGTGCTTTAAGGTATACTGAGGTTTGAGGCACTTTGAGGCACGAAGAAGTTGCCTGAAGTACTGATGCATCGTCTGAAAAAAAAAAACAAAAAAAAAACCAAACAGAACTGGTTACACAAGTACAAGGCACATTCTTGCAGCATTTTCATCAAGTAGTTTTACCTTGTGGGACTGTTTGATGAAGTTACATTCAAAAGATTAAAAAAGTAAAAATAAAATAAATGCTGTCTGTATGCCAAATACCTTTTGGGTATTTAATTTATCCCAAGAATTTCCAGCTTACAATGAAAATGAGAATAACTGAGGGCCACTAGACACACAATCCATCACATTGCTACAGCCCTATGCAACACAGTTGTGATGTTCCATGTACTTGGACTATATTAGCCACTTCATCATCTGAAGACGTCTGGCAAATGACCAATATATCTTTTGCCTGTATGTTCTCATGGATATAGCAGATTGGACTAAAAGTAAAATGTGTGCATTATAGAGATGCATGCAATAGTCTGCATAATTACACACGGGGTATGTGAGTAGGGCATTTTCATACATAAATCTTCTTTTGCTCCACAGAATTTTCACACATACTTGAGTTTGTTTCATAGTTCAGATTGTTCCCCTAAATGGCATACCACGATATACAGCTAAACAATCTGCTGGATCAGTCATACAATTACACATTTGTTCCACATGTGCCTACCAAAAATACGAGCGCCTCCATGTAGCTTTCTTCTTTAAAGTAAATAACAAGGAAAAGACTGTTTCATTCCTCTCCAAAACTTCAGTCCCAGTAGGCAAAAAACAGCCTTAGTGCATGTGAAATATATGGGCAACAAGAAAGCACAAAATATGTCACCTAAGCTACGAAACAAACAACACCAGATTAGCTGGTGTCTAATTTCCGTCGTAGTTAAATAAATTTCTATTACATGTATTCACTTAGGACAATGCAACATAATTGATCAAAAGCAAAAAGCTCTCAGAATTTATTTTTAAGTTAAAGGTTATTTTTAGAAATACGTTAACAGTCAGATGCTAACACAGGCAGAACAAGTCATGATTTTAATTTGTGACAATGAGTAAGGTGAACCTGTATTCATTTTAAGAAGTTCCTTCTTGTTGCTAAAGGAAAACTGATTTTTAATATGACAATGCATATTAAAAATGAGCCTTTTTTCTAATAGTGGGAAAGGTTTAAAAATTGCTGTTAACAAAACACACCTTTTCTCTTTCAAAAGCATTAAAGAGCATGTTAATATTTTTCTTTTACATTATACAAATAGGTAGATATCATTTTACCTACAGAAGCATTAATTGTCAATTCTGCCTTCTTATTTGCAGTCTATAATCTCAAAACAATGTCATTATGTTGATTACTCAGCTAGCAAATACACCAGTGAGCTGTTTATTTTAAGAACATTTCATTAACCCAGTGGGGTCTCAGACTGAATGAAAGGGCTTAGTTTTCCTTTGTGCACTGTAGTACAGTATGCACCTAAAATATCAATGGAATTTAACCTCCAGCTTAAACAAGAGTAACGTGGTTGACAGGATCAGAGCTAACTTTTAAACCCAGCCAGATAGACTGTTTTCTGACAGTTTCAACTGAACAACACACATGTAGACAATTAGACTCGTTTTAGAAGTTGGCCAAAGCCAGAGAAGAGCTGGAAACATGTTCCTTAGTGTTTCTCATTAGAGACTGACTGACTGAAAGCATTTGATGGGAGAATGGCTAGCTCACGGCTGGCCTTTCATCTCAGAGACCTGCGTATAATGTGCCCCAGATTCTGTGAGTATGAGTTAGGTGGTGTAAGCGCAGTCTTAACTGCAAGTTGATTTTCATAGCATATAAACAGTGCATAATTCATGGGGCAGCACAGCTGGCAGCCCGTGTGTCAAGCAGGGGCAGGCGGTGAGGGTGCAGGTACTGGTGCTGCTGTTCCATGGAGCAGTTTGCTCGGTGCTTCCCACACAGCTCCAGCAGTGCTGCCTCGCCCCTTCTGCACACTTTGGATGCAGAGAAGGTTACAGCCCTTGGGAATCTGAGCCAGGCTTCTTGGGGCAACTTCTTAACTGTCTGAAAGTAAACGTAGATTTGCTCTCCTCACAAATTAAAAAAAAAATTAAGTCCCAGCCCAATCTGATAACACTGTTTTAATCCACTACAATTCCGTTGTTTCTTGTATCAGTCTCTTCAAGTACAGCTACACCTGCATGTTAGTGAATGCAACTGTTGTCCTCAGCATCAGGAGGGATTTGCATCTGAAGTACAGTTTACTTCAGCAGTTTGCATGGAATTAATTGATATCCTTCTATTTTTCAAAATGCTTTAACAAGATGTTCAATGTATGTTACTCTGTGCACGTTCTTGAACATCAGTGTGGTAATCAGGTAAAACTCAGACATACTAACAACGATAGTCCAAAAGGAAGCATTAAGTGCATCAATACAGTGTGACTGCTGTGACTACTATGTTGATTTCCTCATACTTTTCACATACTGTCTTGAATTTTGCTATTAAGCCAGGATTTCTCACAGTCAGGGAAGCAAACCCAATTCTAATATCCAATTTCCCTGCAGTTTTTCTAAACCACAAACTAGTACAATTTATAGAGGACAATATATACTATGACACATTTTCTCAAAGAGAATGTTTACTGTAGAATCCATTGCTCTAATGACATCTTTTTTAACCTCTATGCTTTAAACATTTTGCTACAAGTATGCCTATTCACATGCACTAGTCAGTGCAAGACCAGCAATATACAGCTTCATACAGATAAAACACCTCAGATCTCATGTAAAGAGTATGCAAAGTTTGAATCTATTTTATGTATGTGTGAATTATTCTAGAGAGAATTTCCTTCCTTCTACAGTAAACTTTGGCCTTTCAAAGATGCATTCTGTAAAGGCTCCCTTAAAGTGTCTCTGTACATGGTGTAGAAACAGAAAATGAGTGAGATACCTACTTTCCTTTTACTCTTGTCTAATCCAATGACCTTCTGCAGTCAGTGGTCACAGAGAAACCCCAAACTATCTTTCATTATCCTCCATGGCCATGTTTTACTTCTCAAATATTTATCTGCTCAGCTACACCTAATTGCCTTCAATGTTGCCTCTTGCAGAAGGAATGACTACCAGCTTCTTCAGATTGCTCTTCCCGATATTGCTCCATGAATGATACAGTTATAACTCTCCCAGTACTTATTTTCTTACTGTTACAACATCTGGAGCTAGTTAATAACATAAGAATCTCAAAAGAAGGAAAGTTTTAGCCTTTGCGGTTTCTGAGAAAAGTCACTCAAATATAGCCTACAAGCCCACAAACCAGAAAATAAAGTTCTAATTTTGTTTATTTAAATTATCATTAATTTTCAGTACTTAGGGATGACAATACTGTATGGCTGATCCTCTCAATTCAGTGCAACCCTGATGCGTTGACTCATAGACAGACAGTGGGGTGTTTGGTCATGGGAGGAGCATTTTCCTCTGCTAGGGAGGATGCTCAGAGCAAAGACACTGCTGACGAGCACATGGTCCACAACAGCACAGCTTTGCTGCTGCTCTCCTGGTCTGCACTGCTGCATGCCAACCTGGTGTGCCTGAAAAGCACCATGCTGGAGCAGGAAAGAGCAGTGCCACTGTCCTGGTTTCAGCTGTGATAGAGTTAATTTTCTTCCTAGTAGCTTGTACAGTGCTTTGTTTTGGATTTAGTATAGGAATAATGTTAATAACACACGGATGTTTTAGTTGCTGCTAAGTAGTGCTTACCCCAAGTCAAGCACTTTGTTTTGGAATTTTCTCAAAGATAAATTAACGACTTTTTTATAACATATGAAAATGTCCAAGTAGTACACAGCTACTAATTCATGAATCAATTTTATACTTTAAAGATAGTTATAAATTAATACTTTGGAGTTAAAGACTTCTAGAAAGATGTGTTAGAGAAAAATTTCAAGAGACTACAAGTCATTTTGGTTTATATACAGGAACATAACTGGTAGAAGAGGAGCTCTTTGAAAGCTTCAGAAACCTTTAACATACAGCCCTTCATTATTTTTCTCATTTTTGAAATCTTACTCGCTTGAGTAAAATAACTGCCAACTGTTTCTGTCGATCTGACAGACTGTAACTTTCTGAGCCTGCCTTGGTCACAGAGGGTTAGGAAAAACTGCCTTACGTTGTCCTTCCCCTCTTGTTCCTCTGTTTCTCTCCTTTTTCATCTTTCTTGTGAATTTAGAGAACTTCCCACTTCTAAACTCTCAATCTTTCAAAGCATGACACATGAGTTTAACACAACTTGTTAGCTTAATATCTCAGAAAAGAATTTATTTTGGAAATATACTAGGTCAGCTTTACTACTACTATGGGAAGTAATTTTTCTAAGGTCTTGATTCTTTTAAGTACCAAGTATCCTCAGATCCTGATGTCAGAATTAGGCCCTTTGTGGTTTCCCATTGGAAGCTGATTTAAAAAAAAAAAAAAAAAAAAAATAAAAAAAGAGAGAGAAAAAATCAGAGGAAAAATTTTGGTCCACTGCCATCAATGGGAATTATAAAGTCTCAAGGAGAACATATTCCTAAAACGGTGATAGAAATAGAGAAGAAAAGGCATGAAAGGTCTTCCAGTCACGCAATGGATACTGCTCCCTTGTGAACATACTCTGATGTTTTTTGTTGACAATGAACAAAAGCTATTTTCTCTAAGGGAGAGAAGAGGATAAGGCTCAAGCTAAAGCTGGGTCAGGACTAGCTAGCACAGAGCTTCTGTGTCACTGGTTAGAGGAGTTAAAGTCCAGCTAAAAGTCTCTCTTGCCTGTACCCAGCCTATGCTTTCCCTTTGAAATCCATCTCCTCCCTCCAAAATGCTGCTCTCTGGGTCTCAGTCTTCTATGAACTTCCCTGTCATGGTTAGCTTCCTGCTTTTATCTACACCTCCCTATAGCTGTGGTGCCTTTCCTTTCCAAACCTCTGAATCTTGTTTCAAAACTCTGCCTCCCAAACCTGAACCATTTAGGAAGAAACAGATGGGAATTTCATTAATAAACATTTTTTCAGCAGTTAATATCTTGTATATTTTTCACGGGAGCAGAAAAAGGTTTATCTGAAGGCATCTTTGATGCCCCTGCTCCAAAGCAACAAGGCACTAGCACTTCTCCATCACACAGCTTTTCATATATTTTGAGGTTGGTTTGTGTTTTGTTTTGGGGGGGGGGGGGGGTTAACCTATTTTTCAGACCTAGAGATTGAAGAAAGGTTAGGGAAATGCATTGCTTTTTCCAAATGAAGTAAGATACAAAGATTTTGAACATCTGAACTATGATCACTGTTTCCTAGTGGTTTAAGACAAGAGAAGGAAAGGCCATGCCATTATGCTATCTAATACAGCCTGGGGTAGGGATGGGTGTAGTACTTCCCCCCCCATGAATGGTGGCAGCATGTTGTGCAATACATCCATGCATGCATGGACACAGCAGACCGGCATCAGGCCTTCACACTTCACAAAGTATGGACTGAATGGAACTGGTCTGCAGCAGAGGCAGTAGGAACTTTATACGGCCTTTTAAAGGTGTTCTGATGCCATTGGGTGAAATAAAAGCATTTTACAAAATGAACTTAGTTTTTAAAAACAAACACAAAACTATGAAAATAATTAGCAAAATATTAAAGCTGAAAAAATATTTAGGACAAAAATTTTAATCAAATGCCCATATTAAAAAAATATTATTTCTTTGACTCTCAAAGCTGAGATATTTTTTTCCTTCAATGAGCTCTGAAAATTAAATAGGATAATGGAATATTAAAGCTGCAAGGTAATGCAGTCACAATTTACAAACATGAAAGTTAAGTACAGATTTGTACGAAGATGCAGACTTTGCTAGCTTGATCACTAAGCAGTATTATTTCAGGAACAGTGTACCATGCAACTCTTTTTTGTATTATTTTTGCACTTGCATGTTATGAGGTCAGAACATTTCACTAACATCAACTGGAGAGAAAGCCAGAAATTTTGGAACTAGAGCAATCTGAAGACATTCAGAATAAGAATTTAAAATAAACAAAAGAGAAAAAGCAGTTTTTCCAGAAGAATGTTTCCTCCCCCTTTCCCTGTCCCCCCACTCCTCTGTCTCCAACAGAGCCAGCACCAGATGTTTCAGAAACCACACACTGGGAAGATACACAGGATCATCTGTCCCTCCTTCCATAAAGGTCTTATCCAAAGGGAAAAATCTAGACAACCTAGTTCAAAGAGCACTCCAGTAGCAGTGAGTAGCAAGCCTTCTATTTTAAATAGCTCTTACCTTTGAAAAGAAAAATTCAAAGAGAATACTTTGAAAATTTCAAATCCAGAAAATTGCACCGCAGTAGAAGAGTCTAATGGATATTTTTGTCATAAACACATTCAGCCCAAACAGTTCACGAGTATGTAGCTTATGAACATGATTAATGAAGAAATAATACTTTCTCAGAATTAAGATCACTACAAAACTACCACAAAATAAAATCCTGGGAAGTAAAATTTTGTAGATTTAAGAAACAAGTGAAACATTTTCACTTCAAAATGTGAGTGTTTCACCCTAATCCAGGAAATGTATGTTTTTCTAATATGCAAATGCTTTCCAAAAACGCAAATGTCATTTCCTGAAATACCTGTAATGGTAAACACTTAATGGTAAATAGAAATTTAAAAAATAAGATATTTATTCAAGATTAATAGTAACGCTTAATAGAATGGATTTAGACACTGAAATCAAGATGAATAATTTAAAATAGGTTTGTTCCAAAAAAAAAAAGTAATATATTGGTGAAAGAGGTATTTCTTTCTATGTCTAAGTGTAATAGGCAATATTTTTGTCTCTGACTTTGGCTGCTTTTTTACTTCTAAAAGCAGTAACTGTAAAGATGCAGTTAGGATTCCTGGTGACAAGTGATAGGGTCACAAGCTAGGCTGGGGAGCAGAATACAGCAATGCCCAGGATACCATTGAAGCAGGGCTGGGGTAGCAATCTGGGCTAGCAGCCCCTACCTCATCATTATAACTGCACAGTTTAAAACACCTCTTAGGTTGCTTTAAAGTACGCAGACAGCCAGTTCTGCCCCTGGCTGGCCCAGGATCAAAGGACTGGAAAGGTGGCTCAATGCCACCACTCTCTCTGGCTCTGCTCAGCTTCACAGAGGCCAAACTCAGCACAGCTGAGAATCCATCCCAGCACGTTAATCATACTGCTTGGGTGGAATTGCTGTCATACTGGAGTTTTCATTTCGTCCATCTTTTAGAGCCTGACTTTTTCAAAAGGACACAAGGGATGCTTTATCAATTACTAGACAACTTAATTGTGAAGTGAAGTATTTTGGATTGGCAATATCCTGTAGCTTGCAATTCTAGAAAGCAACTGAATTTGTGGAAGTTGAAGCACATATTACACACAGAATATTCACAAGAGGAAGAAGAGAACATGCACTTATTTCAGATGTTACTTGACACCTGACATGAACACAGCACTGTGAAAGATAAAGTCCTAACCAAGCTGCTAAAAGTGTTTTCATATGAAGAAAAATATACTGCAGTTAAAACCAATCTGATTTGCCAAAAGTGCAAGAAAATGAGTTAGGTGCTCGCTCTGCCTGGTGCCAGAGGGGCTTCTAGCAGTACAATCTGGCACCAGAGCCTGGTGGGTTTCTTTGTCTTTTTTTTTTTTCCTCACATGGAGAGAGACAAAGGAAAAGAAATTACAGCAATGTCAGTATGCTGAAACAAAATCACAAGAAGACTTGTGCATTCACAACGAATAAATGTAGACATGATATTGGCAAAATTTCTTATGTAGAACCAAACACATTTCACCACAGCAGAGATATAATTCTAATCTTTACTGTAGTCCAGCCGCAGTGCTGAGTTCAAGATAATTAAGAGTTCTTTATTATTGTTATTTTTAAATGGAATACAGAACAGAACACAGCTCTGTTGCCATCAGATCCACAGCTCCACTTATTCCGGAAAACCTAAGACTCAATATTCAGCTGGAAACAAATATATATTTATAACATGTATGATTGATATCAACATAACATTATTTAATTCCAGAAGTTATTCATAGGACTTCTCACAGTCAGTAGCTACTGTCTCCCATGGTTGGGATAGATTAAGATTACTGTGCACACTGTGCTGTGAGGGACCAGTCGCATATGAGGTCACAGAGACCAAGGAGACAAAAGAAAACTCCCTGTACAATGATAAAATATTTCAAGGTAGAAAAAGTTGGCTGGATTATGGAAATACATTCTTTCTGAATACTTTTTTTCCCCTTCAAATCCTAGCCATCTTTAAAAGCAAGGTGACAGCTCTCATAAGAGAAATTTTTCTTCTTCTCCGCTGTGATTTGATTTAGATCTCCTTTCCTGTGACAGAGAGACTGCCAGATTTTGTAAAGCCCAGAGATCTCTACAGCAGGCAGTCCACTAATGACTCAAAGTTTGTGTAAGATACAGTGGCAGGCATATACAGAGAGAGAGAGAGAGAAGAAGAAGAAGAAGAAGAAAAATAAAAAGAAGAAGAGAGAATTAAGCATCCATTTCATTCACCCATCAGACAGGGCTCCCAAACCCACAGGCTTGAGCCCTGCTGACACAGCAGGGAGCAGCGTTACACCAGTTGGGCTCCAGGCATCCCCAATTGGTCAGTCCAGATGCTTCATTGCCATTCCACTGATAAACCACAACAAACTACATCTATTCAAAAAGTACAACATATGGAAACTGTAAGAGTGTTTTCAGTGATTTGTTTGAATTACTTATATTTTTGGTCTGCAAAGTTTGAAAACTTTTTGGTTTTTTTAATAGGATGTTTCTTTTTTTCTCTTTTCTTTTCAGAATCAGTTGCAAAACTGCCTGAAGTCACAGTCACATGTCAAAATCCTGACACCTACATTTAATGATTTCTGTTTCCATTCCAACAGTCTCATCCACTTAACTTCCTCATTGCTTGGCTACTTCTCCAGCATTCACACGTCTACATTTTGTCAGTGTTCCGTGGCTTTCAATGGAATAACTCCATGGTCACGTCCACACTGTAATGCAACAGTATCTTATGCAACCACCTTCATTATACGAAATGGACTTAACTCCTCCAGAAGCAGTAGAATCTAAGCAGCAGCTATGTAATTTCTTTTCTTTTCTTTCCGATTACAGTTTTCCACTTCAAAATACTTTACATGGGTTCATATCACATGTAGCTATGAACTTAAAAATAAAATAACCCAGTTAAGGGACCTTTATTTTAGCAGTAAGTTTGAAACTCTCATGGTGTGAACATTTTGACAAAAATACTATCACGAAATTCAGTTGAGTAGAATAGTCATAATTAAATTAGGTCAACTGTGCCAAAGCAATGTATTATTACTCCACAGAAGATATATGTAATGGAGGATGAGGTATTGATTCAACAGGCCGAACAGCACTAAGAGCTTGACCTACATATAGCCTGCACTGCACAATCAAAAAAAGTCTCATCCTGCAGTTCCCACACTAACTACTTCCCAGAGAAGAGCATTCTATTCAACTGTGTTGGTAAAATGCAGGCTACTAACTAATCTCTTAAATTCATTATTATAATTAATAATGGTATGTTAGCACCTAGGAGGTTTAACCAAGACCGGGGTCCTATTTCAGTAGGTGCTTTAGAGACAGCTTGGAACAGGCAGCCCTGTCTTCTCTTACGCAGTCTACAGAATAGACAGACATAGGCAAACTAGATTAGGTCATCTGACCCAGGTTCACACAGTTGAAACAGACAGCTCAGGCAGGCAAAGGCACCACCACAAATGGAGCAGGACCACAAAACTTCCTGTAAATACTTGTACCCACTTGGGAATAAAAGTAACTTCAGGCCCCAAGCCCAAGAAGTCACTTCAAGGATTTTAATGATGGCATGAATTGCTTGCTCCCAGATTTTAAAGTAGTCAAACACAAAATTTACTTCCTTTGCTACAAGCAAAGACAGCTTTCAGCACTCCCTACACTAGGAAGGGGAAAAGTGGATTAAAATTGTGTTTGTTTTGCTAAAGGATGCATGAACCCTCTTTTTGGGCCTAAGTATCTTTCTGGCCACCTTAACTATCTGTATCTAGAAGAAATCTATCTATGTATCTACAGAAAGGTCTCCTTTCAGACCACTCCTTATGTTTCATAGAAAGCATAGCTTTGGTCAGTAAGACTCGGAATAATGAAAGACACTGCACTTCTTTAAAGGAAGAACATACAAAACATTACGGTTGAATTATTGTTGTTATATATATAGTTATAACCAAGAAAAAAGGACATGCAGAACCAGAATCAAGCGCAATTATTTTAAAACTCAAAATAGTCTCTGAGAAACCAAAAAACATGGAACTAGCAAACAAGAAAATGCTTTAGTCATAAGAGCAGATCATTGTCCAGAGAGCAGAAAGGAATTATTTCCTTTTCTCCTGAAAATATACCTAAATCAACTTTACTCTATGAAAACAGAGTGCTGTAACCATACTCTTCTAAGAAAATGAATCCTTACACCATTCAGATAAAGTGGTTTACATACCATGCTCTGAGATACTTAGAAATATGGCCCCAGGAGATCGGAAATGTAGAACAGGTGAGATGGGTACAGAGCAGAGCCAGGGGATGTGCAGAAGAATCAAATTAAGTTTGCACATGAATTTCCTATTTTCATAATTTCAGAAATATTTTTAACACAAAAAGTGTGTGCGTATGTGTGCATGAAGAGTGTGAAATTATGGACTGTTGTGGAAGTCTTGATTAGCTTGGGCTAATCTCATAGGTCACCCAAATGAGACAAAACTAATGTACAAAAAGCCAGCCAGAGCAAGGAGCCTGAAGCCTTTGTCTCCACTTTAAAGTTCCCATCAAAAGTGCACAGAGAAACATTTCTTATCCCAGAAAGTATCTCAAAAGGGCCGCAGGTAGGCAAACATGGAGGAACCTAAAGAGCAAGGAGGAGACACAAGTGACACCAACTGAAGAGAGAAGAAAGAAGAGAGATTAAATCCACAATATACCTTTGTGGGCCTGGCTAACTTTTCACAAAAAAGGCATTTCTTCACAGCAAGAGGTTTAAAGAATTCTTTCAGCAATTCCACATGGTCCTAAGGAGACTGCTCCCTTTAAAACTCTCAAAGGTTGGCTATTTTTCATTTTCCTTCAGATATTTCCATTTTTATCTTTCTGCCTTCTGGTTAGAAACATATACTTGGCAGGATTTATCAGTTCTTACAAACACTGAATCTGGGAGACCACGTTGTCCTCTACTATGGACAGTTTTACCAAGGGCCACTGAACATCCATCAGCAAAAGATGGTATGAGATCTAAAGTGAAACCTCACATAACTCAAGCTAACTACAAACCATGTATACCACCACTTCAGGAAGTATTGTTGTTGTATGTTCCCTGATGTCCAATGATAACAAAGAATATGTAAGATTTTACATTTATAAATATGTTATGATACCTTCACATTTTTCTCTTTTCTGCCCTGGGGAGCTATGATCCTGAAGGCCAAAGACAGGAAAGAAAACATCAAGGTGAAGACTCCTAACTGGAAGCTCCCTACTGGATCCTGTCAGGTTGTGTTGCCCTTTGTTTGTTATGGAGATAGGAACTCGAGTATCATTCCGCCCATGGAATTCATCCAAGCAAATCCAAAAAAAGGAAAGAAAAAAGAAAGAAAGAGAGAATAAAAGATTATGTAATCCCCCCTCCCCCCCTTCAAATATTCCACATGCCACAGAAAGAGGCTGTTACTTTTATAGTTAAAAGGCTGGTTTTTTCCATATTCTTAATATGACTTGTTTTCACTCATTCAGCTTCAGTGTTAGCTTTTAACCCTGCAACATCTGTCAGATCCTACAGCCATCAGGCCCACCCAAATTAAAGAGAAAAAGGGTCCCTCTACTATCTGGTCTACCCATTGAGAATAAGAAAAGAAAGGTTATAGCAGGGGTGTTGCGGAGTAGAAGAAAAAAAAGAAAAAAATATTTTATTTTAGCACATTTTTATACTATCTCCCCATCTGAGGAAAAGTCTCTTCCATCCATTTGGAGTCTCCCTGATGCTCTCAAGATGAAACCTATCACGCTACAGAGCAATTATGCACCACCATATCTCCTTAACTGAGACCTGAAGAAAGATTTCAGTACCAACAAGATCTTCTACAGGCCTTGTATGAAACACCTGTCCATTGCATTGGGGAACTGTGCTGCAAACTTCATACGTGTCTACAGTATGAAACATGAATTCCTTAGTGTCATTAAGAAGGAAACTAATAACAATTCTCATGTTTAAAAGTGCTCAAATTAAAAATGTCTCTTACAGTTTTCCATTACTTTTTTCGGGAGTTCTCAGCTGTAAAGTAGTATTTGGCAGTACTTTTCATTTCTTTATATTAAAGTTCCTTTGGTACCTAAATCAGAAACATTGATCTAATTTAATAATGAAATAAGAAATGTTGATATACTCCTGGGAAAGAAAAAGTGTGGAAAAAAATAATTCCTGGATTACCGGATAACCCTTAGAAACTTTCAGCTGTATGTAAAAAGACAGAAGAAAAGAAGACTAATGCCTGGTTTGAAAAATGAACTTCTATACAGAATTATGAGGAGCATAAGAGCTAATAAACCCACTGACAAGCAAATGTAGGCAAAGATTTGAGTTTGTATAGTATTCTGAAAAGTCCTACTACAGAGTAAGTTTAAACTGGGTAACTGTTCTTTTTTTTCAGAATTGTAGTAATGGTCAGATGCAGATGAATGTAATACAGGATCCATTTTAGAGAAATTATATCTATTCAAACTACAGAATTCAAAAAAAAAAAACTAAATCACATCTTTACCTCTCAGATACAGTGAACAATCTTCACATACTACTTTTTTTCTGAGGCTGACAAAGTCACAAGATGAGTCATAGTGAAAACAAAACCTCTTTCATACCTGAGCAAGTGACCTCCTTTCAAGATGAATTCTCCAGAAAGAAGATAATTGAATTACCTGAGTGCTGATCCACTTCAAAGGATGTTCTTTATAGTAAGCAGAATCAGATTCTGATGCTTTGATCAAGGGAATCTATGAACCTGCTTACTTGATCACAAAACCTATTATTTGCCATGAAGAGATAACTAATCAATTACAGAACATACATCTGCTCTGAGTAACATTATCGATGACTGGAGAAAAGGAATGCATGATTCAAAGAGTAAATCCCTCAGGAAACCTGGAAGTGGCTGTAGACCAAGAAGTTCAAATGAGACAGAGGGTGGCCAGCCTAGAGGTAAGTTGCTAATGATTAAATAAGAGTATCTGCTGTGCCCTCATTTGAAATGGAACATAACAGTGAAAGGGACTCTTCCTCAAATCTGGTTGGTAACATGGTCTGTCAGCAGAAATCCTGCCACCCTGCCCCATCCCAGAGCAAGCCTGGTCAGCTTCACTGCAGAACCTGATTGTTTCTGCCATACCAGATTAAGGAACTACTGCTCCTGAGAAGCTTATACAAGGGCAGAGTTCATTTTCCCATTTTTTATGCCATGCACAAACCTGTGTTCCCAAAGCTTGTGTCATCTTTTCTTCTAAAGGGCCAGGATCTTCTAGACCTATCTCGAAGACCTACATGGATACATTGCTCCTTCATGACTCCAAGGATTCCATAACTAATATTTTAACTTTTCATTGAGAAACTAACAGGTTTCGGAATATTAGAGAATGAACAGAAAATATTCTAGAAACTATTTCAGACTGTTCTTTTGATCTCTCCTAAATTTTTGCAAGCTGACACAGGTATTTTCCCAGGTAAACTTACTTAGGACTCAGGAAAATCCTCATATTTTGTGGAGGAAATTAGAGAGGTGACCTAAAACAGTATTTAGCAGTAATGAGGGACATAGATAACAAGTTTAATTTTCTTGTTTGCTGTCTTTCAAAATACATACAAAGGTAAAGTGAATTAAAAAGGAAAGCCATAAATATAAAACCAACAAAAGGAAACATTCAACAGAACAGCTATTAAACCTATGGAACTCACAACAAAATGACAAATTTGAGTCTGAGACATGAATGAGATTGAAAAAAGAATTAGATATTTACAAGAATATAATCATAAAATAAGGAGGTTAGGTTATTATTTAGAAGGGATTCAAGTCCTCATCAGTTTGTTTATAAGCCAACCACTGTTAAAGAAAGTGTTACAGAGACACTTTTCTCTGTAGGAACAGGTTATTCTGCAAGGACTCAGCCCTGCTCCATTAACATCAATGAGCTTTCCTATTGAGTTCAAAGGGTAGGATCATGTCATGAGACTATTTCTTGCAAAATCCTGTGCTGTCTCTGGCACGAAATTTGATTGATAGCATGTTTGATTTTGTATACCAAATTTTTTATTGTATTGTGGTATGACCCGTACTGCTGTTGATATCAACCTCAGTTTCCATCTATAACACCAATTGTTTGTAACATTTGCAAGATGCATTCATGTCTTGTTTTCTCTTTATCACCACAAGGCTTCATACAAATACCATAAAATGTCTGATAGACGTAATTTCTGTATAACCTCCCCCAACTCCTTCCAAAAGCATGCTGCATTTCTTACATTAAAGACATTGCAAGTGAGAAATTAAAACTAGCTTGAATATTTAAAAATCCAATATACTAGTTCACATGACTAATAGTACTAGACTGTAGCCACAACAAAATTCAACTGTAATAATTACATCCATGTGGTAAAAATTCTCCCTATTGTACTATGTGAGCATCTCAGAGCATCTTTACAATTCAGGCATGTAGGAATATGTGTCATTAACTAAATCTGAGTAATTAAAAGCATCCTTGTTGAGTAGAGTGCCTTACAACTCTTGACTGAGTTGAGTCCCACAGGTGCCCTCCTTCTATTCATTAATAGCGTGATTTACAAGAAAAAGCACACATATTTTTAAGCACCAAAAAAACCCCACCCACTAATCAAAAATCCCCAACAACCTAAAAGACAAGTGCTTTTCTTCAAATTCTAAAATAGACTTGAGGCTAAGTGGGAAAAAACGTGAGGAGAAAGTTTTGAGAGCTTAAGAGTATCAAAAAGAAAGAATTGCAAAGGAAACCATCTTTGCAACCTTATCTACTCTAAATTATTCAAAGATCCAAATGTTTGTCTATTTGAAACTTCATATTTTCCTATATCCATTTAAAATTAAATTTTCTTTTTTTTTCATTAAACTCAGCTGAATTAGGTCAAACTTTAAGATTATACTTCATTACTTTGCCTTTGCTTAATGCTTCAATGGCCAGTCATGAGCTGACTTTATCCATTGCAAGCAGGACAAGAGTTGACTGAGAAGAGATGAAGGTAGCCCTTAGAATACAATCTCCTCCCATTTTGGCCTTGAATTGTAAGCATTTACAGCAAACAGAAAAAATAATGTGTCTGAGGTCTGGCCAAAATTTTGCTGAATCACTCAGGTGAGTATCTCAGCCAAATCTGAGAACCTCTTGCTGTGAGAGGCTGAAAATCTTTTGTGGAGGGTAGCTCTCACAAAGCTTGGTTACAGCAGCTAAAATTCAGTGGCAATAATAGCTGTCCATGGGTTTCTAAACAACCCAGTGATGTATGTGCACCTCTTATTCCTTCTCACATTTTGAATCTATGTGAAGTTGTTTATTTTATTACCTTTTATTTCCAAGATGAAGGAAATCTATAGTCCATGACCAGAATTAACAACATTAAAAGAAAGGGGAAAAAAGCACAAGTCATTTGAATTCAGTTTTTATGCAGCATGCCAAAATAGGCTGAAGTTAAAAGTGATAGCAGTGCACTGAATGAATTGTAAGATTTGTTTTTATCTTTCTTATTGAACAGATTCCTGCAGTTTACTTTTTTGAGCATCTTATGGCATCTTTGGATCAGCCAACAAAGAAATTCCTTTTGGACACAGCATGTGGTCAAATGAAGATTCTGTTCAAAGTGATATGAAATCAGAAGTATTGGCTATATAACAGGTATTGTCTTTTTCAATACCTCTGTTCTTCATTGTCAGTAGTCGCTATAACTGAAGAGACACACTCACAAAGAAGTAAGAAATGTTCAAAGTGGGCAACAGATGCTTTATTAGAAGGCAAACCTTTCTCTTTTCTCTATTCATTTTATCCTAACACCAACAGGTTTCCAAGGGGGAGAAAAAGCAGCTTTGAAGCTTTTTTTCTTTTTCTTCCAACTGCTCTATTTTTTTTTAAAGAGGTCCTAATTTCAAATGCTTTAGTGAAGTCTGACTTAGTGGTCTTATGTTAAAAAATATTTAATGCTTTAATAGTAGGATCACTACCAGTTCCCCTTTATATTTGCATTTTTTTCTGATTATTAATTGGACAGACAAGTCCCAGCTGTTGGTACCTGCAGAATTCTCCTCCTTCACGACTCAAACAATACTCATCTTGGGTGGTAGGGAGCTATGGGGGACCTTTGACCTGAGCAGCCTGGGAACAGTTCATGGGTTTGTTCCAGTAACCTATATGAATACAGTTTTTACCTCCACATGCATATGAAACTTGTGATGTTAACACCTAAAAAGACTTACTACACTAGTTCATACTCAGGCTAACCTCTAAGTGAAGTCAGTTGGAGTTTTGCTCAATCACCAAATACCAAACTGGATCCAAAGAAAAACAGCAGCCAGATGCTAAGCTGGGGTAAACCTGCCTTGTTCCACAGAAACCCATCTGTATCCCACCTCAGCATTCCAAATGCCAGTGTGACACGGTCAACAAAACAGCATCCCTGGAACCCTATTCCACATACAAGTTTCATCACACTGTGTTGAAACTTGGAGTTGTTCAGTTAATTATAACATGGAAAAAAGCAGGACCAGCACATTCTTATATTCCATGTCAATGAACAGGGATGAATAGGCATAAATAGGGCTTAATGCCTATTTATGAGACTATGTGGGAGCCATGGGGATTGGATATACATCTGCATTGTATAAATTTTCTCCATGGAAGCACACAAACTGCCATTCAACACGAAAGTTTTGTTTATACCAGCAAAAGTATCAAAGTAACAGTTGACTAACCAGGACCCAAAGACAGGAAAAAAAATGAGATGTTAGTAAAAGACTGTTGTCAACAGGGAGAGTTACTAGAATATAATTTTGTATAGCACATCCCATTTGATGTCACTCTAAAACAGCATTGTGAATTAACATTTTAATTAACACCTGGTCAAGTTATATATTCTGTTTAATTGCTGATCAACAACTCAACCTCAGACATTGCTCTCCAACTGAATAGCTTAACATATTCAAGAACACCAAAACAGGAACAACAGAAGTAGATCAGCTCTGGTCCTAAGGTTACTGGGCTCCTACAGGGAGCCAGAAGCAATGAGAAACCAGTCTGAGAAACCAGTGAGCTGTTTAGCTTTCAAGGGGATTCACTCATTCTGAAGTCTGACTTCTGCCTTTTACATGAGCTCCTAGCCTGTACCTCAAAAGGTAATCATCTGTTCGAAATCTCTTGGGCACCTCTCTTTTTCATTCCCTCTTTTCAATTTTCAGGGAATTGGACAAAGCAACCTTTGGTGAATTTTTTTAATGTGTGCACAGTTATCAGGGGTCAGCTTTTGCTACGTTATACTTAACATTCCCTTATCTTCCAAAAACACAACCAGGCAGAAGTTTTAACTAGAAAGTTCTGTGTGCAGAAGAATTAAGTAGCAGTGGTAACTTTAAGAAATTTGCACAATGGTGAGGCTCAGCAGATCTGTGATTCCTTGTAAAATAATCACCTGACAAACTTCCAGACTATTTGCACTGTTCTGAGTCTTCTAAATTTAGGTAGAACGGGGCACTGTAATAGAACAATACCTGTCCTACAGAGTTGTTTTATTATCAAAAGCTGCATTTCTTTTCAGCAAGTGAGCCGTAAAAGTGACAATTTAAAACTTACAACATATAAAATGTAGAACTAATACTTTCACCTGACCATTGGTCATTATTACATTTTTCCAAGGATATATTCATAGCACTGAAGCATCCGTCTCAGAGCAGGAGAATTTCCATTTTATTCTATTTTTTTTTATGCTCATAAAAAAGAAATTAAGATGTCAGTGTTTATTGCTATTTATTCTTATTTCATGTATTAAACTTTGCACAAATATATCAGAAGTAATACAACAACAACAGTCTAACAAGTAGCATGAAAGAAAGTAAATTATTTATAGAATGGGACCATACATTTGACTATTGAAAATATGTATGTATTGAAAGGAATATTTCTGAATAAAGTGAATTGCTTTAAAATTAAAATCCAGAAAGCAGGATTACATGAGGAAAACAAAAACGGGGAGAAGGTCAAGAAATATCAGGAGAGTACATTACCAAACAATAAAGCTATTGGGTACGTGAACTGGATTAAACTAACCTGCAACACCAAGGCTCATTCAGAATAGAAAAGTAAAAAGCAGTAATTTAAGAAGGGTGAAAGTGACCCAAATGTGCAGAAATTGCAGACATTATCTTATAGGATATTGTGGCTCATATCTAAATATGTAAACACAATCCAAGGTTCTGTCAAACCCTGAGCTTTGACCCTGTTTGTATGGCTACGGGTTGCTTAGGAGGGAGCACAAGGCTGTCGTCAGAGAAGGTGACCACTGTGGTCTCCAGTTCCTGTCTTTCTGAAAATTAAGTTCTGTGTGCTTTCTAGTCCCTATGTCTCTACACTTCTAGTGAAGCAAGATTTATTTAGAAAAGGTTTTTATGACATCAGATGATCATAACTGGGGGGGAGTCCTTTTTTACTCACCTGTCACAGGTAGGTTCAGAAACTACTTGTTCTTACCACAGTATTGAGAGCAAGCTTGACAAAATACAGTAGTAGCTGTTGTCAGATCAACAGTCACTGTTGCTACGACCCCACATAGTAGTGCAAACAAAAACTTTAGCAAGCACTGACACAATAAATGAGAGTTGGGAAGGAAATAGGAGAATATAATGTAAGGCAGTCATTATGCAACACACTGTGAAACATGGTGAAATTGCTGAACTGCTCCTTCTGTTCAATAATTCCTCCTACTGAAGAGGAAATAAGATGGAATAAATTTTGGAAAGCAAGTCTTGAATGGCAATAAAGAAAGAAATGGTCAAGCTGCAAGATAAGTACACTGCAAGCAGAAAAACTAATTTAGCTGGAATTTGAAAAAAAAATTCCATTAGGGCCAATAAATTAAATCCTAGACCTAGTAAATGGAATGGGATTTTTCTTTTTTTTTTTTTTTTTTTTTAATCAGCTTCAGGAAGGCTAGTATTTGCTTAGTCTATTATTATTTATTCACATAAAAGAAGCCACAAAAATCTCTCATATACAGAAGTGATTGGACTTTATGTTAAATTCCAGCTACAAGCATTCTGCTTCTTGAATTGCTATGCTTTAGTATTGAGTTTCCAAAATGCATGCACAGGGCAAGAACTTACTCAGACAACAGAATTTTTGCCTTCAGAATTTGTCTTTACCTAGAAGTCTCCCATTTAAAGAATGTTTCTGTTCTCATCTCTAAATGCATGGGCAAAACCCACTTGCATATGTAAAAAGAGAGAAGGGACACAAGACTACTACAGATATCATGGCTGATGAAGTTCAGCCCCCAGGCAACTACTTCATACTAATAGACGTCCTCTTAGGATTACCCAGGGTACTACACAACCTCTTACAGTTTTATCTGAGGGCTAGGGTTTGGAGGCACCCAAGTCATAAAGCATTAGCCCTGAAATGCTAAAGCTTCCAGGGAAATAACATTTAAAGGAGGACAGAGGTATTTTCATCTGCTATCCACTGCTGAGAGCAAGCTTCTAGCTCAGTGCTGAGGTCTAAGATCCTGAGAAAGATAGGCCCTTGCACTTACATGATCATCACCTATATCAAACAACTCAAACAAAAAAGAACATCTCTCATGTAAATCTCTTCAGAAAATGAATAGAAAGACCTGAAAAGGTTAAAGGCTACAGCTTTTAGAGCTTTTATTCATACCAAGGAAAAAAAGGAGACAGTGTTCAAAAGTTTTATTCTTAGGCCATTTTCAACAATTCCCTTTTAAAAATCCTACTTTTATGGGAACACTCTTACCTTATTCAGAAAGTTCACAAATAGTTTCTTTTTCTTTCCCTGCATATATGCATGTGTGTGTCTGAGAATAACAGTAAAAGCATAAATCTTTCACTTGTTCTTTATGTACTCCCTTGCAGCAAATACCACCTGAAGACTTGGGGCCGGGGGGGTGTCCAGTTAAGGTCTGTTATGTTTCAGATTTAAACCCTTCCCTGACATCCCCTCTCAATTAGATTGCCACCTCAAGTGTTAGAATAATTGTTACAAGACACTCAAGTAGCACTGGCAACTGATATTTAAACACATAACACAAATACACATACGTGTGTGTGTATATATCACACTTGTCTGTGTATATATATCTCTCCACCTGAATACATATAAACACCTAATCAAATAGTCCAGAAATCTTTTCTATACCTTAAGATGTATGCATACCTACACTAAGCCATATTTTATTTAGTTGTCTCCTGAATCTTCTTCAGTGTCTCTGCCCTGAGAATATATATTTCAACTGAGCTTCTTTTAAAAAGTAACCCAGATACCTCAAGAGGAATGAAAAATACACCTTCCAAGAACACCCATGGAGAAGTTGCTCATTTTTGTGGATTCCCCTTTTTCTGATATTATTGGCACTTTAGAATCCTTGCTACTACCAAGGCCCTTTGATCTCTACAACCTGGCGCCACAAGATGTTGCCCTCTGTATGTTGTGAGAGCTTAAAAAGGATTGTTTAAGGAGGGCAGTTTCTGTGTAATTGCACATTAGCCATTCTTGCAATGATTATGGCTTTCTTGACATCAGAATGATGGATTAGCAGCATTATTTTAAGGTTTCTCGGCTGGGAAAATTGCAATTCCTCTTTGGATGACAGCAACACTTGAATCTAGTGAAGATAGAGGAAAAGGTGGGTTTGCCGTTGCATTACTTAAAGGCTATTCCCTATGGGACTTATGCAATGATTAAATGCTCCCTCCCTTCTATAGGCTACACCTTCTTTTGTTATTGCACCAATAAAGACTCTGAGTCCTTCTCATACTGAGGACACAGTGACAGGAACATTTTAGAAATTGCAAGAAAAATGTCATCCAGAAAACAACAATAATCCTGTCATTATAATAAAACCTTTTATGTTAAAAAACCACACCAACTCTTTCAAATCAGTAATTCTCAAAATAATATTAACTAATCTTAATATGTATGAATATGCATAACAATTTTTAAAAGACCATATTTGTGATGACGAATGTAATTACTGGACCTCTATAGAGAAGAGGGATCTTCTCTTCTGGAGTTAAAAGATCAATAGATCTCCAAGTCTGTATCATATCACAGACCTGGGGGCTATGATAGTAGTCCTGTCTACCATGTAGGGTGGCTGTCTGAAGGTATAGCTCATCTAGTTTTCTTCTACTGCCTGCTGGGTGCTCACACCATCCCCAGTATTATCTTTTATCTTTTTCCCCGACCATTACAGATATTTGTAATATATCTGTAACATACAGATATTTGTAATATATCTGTAATATAATTTAATATTTTGATGCCTCATAAAGCTGAGATTTCACTGGAAATGTAAGAATGGAAGGACAATCCTCTTTTTTTCTTACTTTCCTTTAAATTTTGATAATTAGCAAGCTGTCTGCAAAGTAGTATTTCCAGAAATATACTGAAATTCCAGAAAGAAAATTCCAGAAAAACAGCATAGACTTTTAAATAACATATATAACATATATAACATATTGTGATGCCTGAAAACTGAAATTCTTTTAGTTACTTTCTCCAGAATGTCTTGGATAACATACCCACATGGATGAAACATGATGTGTTACCCTAGTAGCATACAACTACTGCTATCAATGTTCCAAATGCTATCTGGCCGGTCTCCACACACAAAGGTAAACAAAACCATTTAAATTATGCACAACCTCAGTCTGTTAGCTACTACATACTAAGACAATTTCAGTCTGCCATGTTTTCAACATTTAAAACAAAATTGTTTAAATATCTTTGTAGTATTGTAATAAATAAATCTTATTCTTCTCATTCCAGACCTGGGTATTATTCAGTAATTAGTTGCCATAATAGCTGAATTTGAAGGAACCAGAACTCAAAAAAGATCAATATCAATTGACTGATGAGTTTCCCCCTATTCTCTTGAATGTAACTTAAAGAGAAACATTTGATCACTACCAAATTTCTAAAGGGAATACCATTTCAATGTTAAGACTAATGAGACTAGTTTAATCTCATCCCTATATACAAATCAGCTTAAGCCTAATGAAATCTTATTTTTGTAAATTAATGCACAAAGGAAACACCTCAGTGTAAACAGACTTATAGTATACATTGTTTAGAGACTATTGACTTTCGAATTAGCCTGCTTTTCAAACATTTCACGTCAAAAATATAGTCAAAATGCAAATGTAGCATAAACGGTTCTATAATAAATGCTCATTCAACATTTATTCTTTTTCAAATCATCTTTTAAAGCTCTTTCATGCTAATGTCTAGAAGATGTGACATTAGAAAAATTGCTTTGACATGCTAAGGGGCTCCAAGATTAACAAAAAGAGAAGGAACAAGATAAAGCTTTGAAAAGACCTATTTCAGAGGAATTATTACTTCCTTTGAAAGTCTTCCAAGGTTGCAGTGCATTTAAGCTTGTTGGCATACATGTAAATGAAGGACTACAAAAGTATTCCACTAAATACAACTTGAATTAAACCTTCAGGCTAATGTTAAGGAATGAGGATAAAGGCCAGACCCTAGGCTGACAACAACTCATTTAAAATGAATTCTTTATTTGAGGACATCAGTAAGGGAGAATTATTTAAAAAATAAAAAAGAACAAAAATATCAATACAAGAAATTATAAATGTAATTCCCATATAAAGTGGCTTGGACTGATGGACCTTACCGATTGAGCAACTAGCATTCTAAAGGGGTATATTAATATACTATGAGCTGTGCTGTAAAACAGAAATAGTCACAACCAGTAACTTACTGTCCTTATGTAAAAATATCCCACTGCAGCATGTCATCTTAATTTCATAATAACTAAATGACAAAGGGGATGTGGTTATCATGAAAAAAATTATTTTGACTTGTAAGCCTTAAGCTGTGATTTAGCCCTCTTGTCCTCTGACATTCAAGGAAATGTTACATGCAGTCACAAATTTCTCTTCAAGGTTCATTGGGAAAACATCACAGAGCAGAAAGTCCATTCAACTGCAGAGGTTTGTATGTGTCCAACTGTAAAATAAAATTGACTGTCAACCCAATTCTACCATCTTTTTCTAGGCAGAACTATTTAAGAATTTTAGATTAAGAACAGATTGTGGGATTAATACCGCAAGGCCAAATTTAAAAAAACAAACAGCAGGTGTCCATTTGGGACAGACAATAAACATGAACACCTGCGAACAAAATTCTGATCAATAAAACTCTCCCTTAGGTGCCATATAGCCCAATAGACACTAAAGTCTAGACACAACTATGTTTTTACTGTAAAATATTCTAGGTGCTTAATGTTAGAGCAGGAATCAGGAATCAGAAATTTTAAGTTAAACACTTCTCTCCTAATTTATATTCCTGATCTGCCATAGGCTTGTTACATGGCCATTGCGCATCCTCCTCTGTCTTACCACAACTTTGAAATAAGCATACTTGTCTATCCTACAGAAATGAGATTGAAAAATTAAATTAAATAATGTCTCAGAAATGTTTGGAAACGTAAGTGAATGCAGTTGCAAAACCCAGTGAACTAGCATCAGGACTGCTATTTAAGAAACCCCCAGTTTGTTACCTTCTATGCCATTACCTCATGCTAGTTGGCAGCACAGTAGCTGCATGATAAATTTCCCATTACTGGTAATGATGGTTTCATGGCCCCTTTTTTAATATTCCTTTCGTTTTTTAAAAAGCAAATTCAGTTTACGTTTAGTGGTGCTTGCAATGCATTTTAGAAAGCACCAAAGACCTTACTTTTAATCATTACTTTGCTACTAATATTCTTAAACTTTTACACAAAACTATACCCATTCTTACCGAGAGATGATGTCTTTTTTTCTCACTGCCTTCCCACGTATCAGACTTTTTATGCTGGTGGTTCTTGTCAGCACCTTAAAAGATCCACCTGCACAAGTGGTAACACTGAGTGCTTCTGTTCTCCTTGCCTTCTCTTGCATTCTCTCATATGCCCGTATTTAATTCACTGTCTTTTCTGCTCCATTAAAGGTATTGTTTCCCAGAGCATAAAGACACATGGCTTGAAAGCAGACCAGGAGAGGCCAAAGAAAGACCAGGCAAGGAAGAACAGGACTGGTACTCCTCGGAGTTCTTCACCAAAACCTGTGTCTAAGTGAAAGACACAGCCACGTCTTTACAGTGAAAATCTGGCCAGGTGTCTGATCCTATACCGATGGGCCAATTCCTACATAACATGATATATCATTTAATGGATGTATTAACAGGTATATTTGCAGCTACGTTTCCTCATAAATTTTAGTTTGTGCTATCATAATTTTTGTGGCACATAAATACTGCCTCAAAAGAACCACATTGTAACAACAGCAGTTGTAAAAGATTGTGCTGCAAGACAGCACTCTTGTAAGGATCACAACTTTCCCTAATATTTAGTGATGTATCTCCAGGAAAATATGGTTTAAGAGAAACAACTAATGCAGAGCACCATCTTTATACTTTACTTTTTCTGAAATGTCTCAAAAGTATATGCCACTTTCATATGCCAATCACTTGCAAAATCTCTCCAATTAGCACCTGTACTTTCTACAGCTATGCAGTCGTAACCTCATTATATACTTGCCAGTCTGAAATATGAGTTTGGGCAGTTTTTTGAGGGGGCTAACCATCTCACTATTCACAAATGTAGAAGCATTAGTAAGTTAATTTATTACTACAGTGAGTACCAGATGAACTTAAGATCATGCAATTTCCTATCAGTAAAATCAGAAATAGCAATGTCCGTGCAGAAAGCTGAGCAGGCACGAAGTCAGTGATGAACTAAGTCTCTACCGAACTTAAGCTGCTAAGAGATCTCAGTGCATATATTTAATTGTACCCAATTAAAAAAAAAAAAAAAAAAAGAAAGAAAAAACAACCAAAAAAAACCCAAACCCAAACCACAAAATAAAAAACAAAACCCACAAAGTTCTATCTCCAGTATTGTAATGTAATTCAAACTTTGAAATATCAATCATTGGAAATGTTATTGTAGCTTAAAAACAGTAATTCTTCACTACAAAATGATGCGTGCATATTGTCTTGCAGACACCTTAAACAGGCAGTCATATACAAGCAACAAAAAGAGAACAATAACAGAAAAAATCTGCCTCATTTTAGCCTCACACTTTTTAATTCCCCCCAGAAATATCACTTGATATAATTAGGGAATTTTAGATGCAACTCTATAGATTCCTTTTTCTCAGCTCACTTTCTCTCAAGGGAAGGGAGGAAAGGTTCCTGAGATGAATGTAAAGCTGACAGCATTTGCTTTGGTTGCACTCGTATTCCACCTGAACACTAAACCATGAAAAAAACCAAAGCTCTTTGATGCAGTCTTCCATTCATCTGCCTGTAACACAAAATGTCTGGAGCAAAACATCTTCTAAGCAGCTAGTTTTCTATACTGGTAGCTCACCTGAGACTTTGCTGAGCAGGGAATTAAAAGAAATCATCTCCATAAAAACTTGCTTTGGAAAGTAGCTTTGATGGCCCCAATAAATTTTGTAATATCAGTTTTTTTTAAAAAGTAGCCTTCTTATTTCTGAGATTTCACACATACTGATAAAATTACAAGGAAGCGCTTCAGAATACATCACGCTATGCTATTCACTCACCGCACAGATGCGGAAACAACTTTTGCTGATATAAATAATCATATATAATTATGATATAAATAAAAGTGGCTGACTGATGTGCAATATGCTGAAGCGACCCGGAAAAGGTAACCAAATGCAGTGCAATTAAAATGTTCAGTAATCCACCAGCTGTTTGACAAGGTTTCTGACAAAGTTATTGCTGTTCAGGTGTAAGCCCCCATGGAGTACAAATGGTGTGGAAAACAAAGCGGCCTCCTGCTTTCTCTATTGTGTGATCTCTTCCCACACTGCACTTACTTTGCCAGGCTGATATTCCAGAACCTCCCAGTAGAAAGGCAGTCGTTTTTCACTTGCTTAATCTGGCCCTTATATTTTCAAACTGACTCCACACCTCTTTAGGAGCCCTCCTGTCACCAGGTCATGCAATAACATCTGCATTAGACCCCATTAGCTCTATATTTTACACTCAGAGTTTGTCTGGATCTCTAATCTGCAGCTTTGCTTTTTTGACTTCTTTTGACTTCTTTTCCCTTATAATTTTCAAAAAGCTCAGTCCTGCACTAAACATTTTAGTCCAAGATGAAACTAGAAGGTTAGCAGCTCAGCTTTACTATGAAACTGGAATGCAGCTAGATGCAAAGTTATATGTATAGCTCAAACAGCATTTAGGTATTGCACATACTTAGATACTAGAAGTTACCAAAGTCTAAATTAATTCTGGCCATGACTCTTGCTGCACAGTTTCAATCTAGTGCTTTTTTTCTGCAACTACCATAAAAAGATGCAATACAACAGGCATATTTTTATATGCTGCCAACACACATAATTAACACCATTGTCACTAGTCATTCTACTCACAACTTCAGCACGTTATGCTTCTGGGCACAGATCCTGCCCCACAAACTCCCTCCTGCACTCTTGGGATCCAGGTGTTCCTAATTACATTTCCACATGCCAACAAATTCTTGTGGCTATTATAGGTCATCAGAAGGCACTTTTTCCACACATGTAGCTGTGTTATTCTTTCCTAAATCAAACAGTCCAACAGAGATCTGGTATGGTCAGCTATCCTTTATGTGTCACAGAGAAATGTCTTGGAAATCAGGGCACTAGAAGAGTGGCCACATTTTAAGGATCACTACCCTTGCAGGAATACAATGCAACTGAGTCTGAAATCATACTTATCTCAAGCCATATTAAAATGAAAGCAAATACAACTATTTATTTGCAAACTTCACAACCATTTACAATTCAGTCACACCACCACTAAAAAACTGGAAAGACACAATGAAGGAAAGAAAGGAAAGAAAACCATACTTAACTAAAAGGAAAGAAAACTTCACCCTCCCTACCTCCAGGTGACAAGTCATAGGTGCTTACTTACCCCCACAGCCAGGGACTTGGTATACACCCATTCACAAAAAGAACTTCAGCTTAGGGAAAGATGCTAGCTTTTATACCCACATAACTATTTAGGGAACTCCGAAAGGTGGGGAGACTCCTTCAAACTGAAACATCTTTCTTCTTCAAACTGAAACATCTTTCTTACGTTTCCCTGCAAATATGAATGTTCAGGAAACTTTTATCTATACAGGAGACTCTTTTGACCTTCTCTTCCTGGATTATCAGCTGCCTTTACAACTCTTGTGCCTAAAGATATTATGTAAGAATAATTAACCCACAGAAGAATAAAAGACACTTTCCCATTAGAAAAAGCAATATAGAAATCTCAGGGTGAAACATTTCTATATATTTACTTATTTCATACACATTTGAAAACCAACAACCACACTTTACTAAAAAATATACAGCTGACTAATATGTAGTTCAACATTTGATCTCAAATGGGATAAAATATAAGACCTTTTTTTGGCATAATAAGAAGCTTGGTATGATTGATCTTAGTTCAGCTTTGAAGGGAAACTGACATCCTTTAAGTGAGTAACTAAGCAAACATATTCACTGCAGCAAGACCAGATATGTATGACAAAATTAAGATGTGCCATCCATATGTGCAACAAAGGGTCAAATCTCTTATTTGTTACTGTTTCTGGGAAGAGGCAGGCTCCATATTAGAATGAGACTAAGTCTCAGAGTTAGGACAACCTTCTCACATCTCTTGCTGTCTTATCATAAACATTATCCTAGAGCCCCATGTAGCTGCAGTCAGAACAGCAGCTTCATAGGAGGAAGCCATGCAACGTTTCAAAGAATTAATTCAGGCTATGCAAAGAAAATTCTGATACACCCTCATTTTACTACTCTCAGAAAAAGGAAGTTACAAAGCAATATATCCTTTAATGCAGTTGTCCCCAAATCCCTTGCCAGCCTTGAGAATATTAAGAATTTTGTCAGTGTTACTTGACAGAAGTGAAAAATTCTCTTACTTCTACTTCTCCACCAGATACCTCATTTGCTGAGAGAACAGGCTGTTTTTAATAAACAACCTCCATTAACTTCTCTGCTTCGGTTTGATAGTTGTGGGGGGTTTCTATGCTCTATCCCTATGCTTTGCTTCATTGGGCTACCACTATTCAGTGTTAATAGCCAAGGTTCAGAAAATCTTGCTGCTAAAACCAGTGACATCAACAGTTATACTGCTAAACAGTATTTCACACAAACACACACAGAGAATCAAATTCATAACTTAGCTGACACACTTCTCAAGCACTGTAACTGTCTGGATTGTACTATATCTGCAACACATCTAACTGGGGCGAGGGGTCGGCGGGGGGGGAAGGCAGCAAAATAAGTGTCATTGTTCTGCACTTATTTTTTGGTCAAGCTTTGTTTTAGGACTGTGAAAGTCATTGTACACACCAAACAGATGTCTTTCTCTCTGTTTCAATTTAGCAAGAGTTGATGTATCTGTAAACTTTTAACAGGTATCCTCAAAGAATGCTTGTAATTTTCAAACATATTACGATACTGTGAATTGCAAATCATGTGACTGCAAAATATGCTTCCATTCATGAGTATTAAGGTAGAAATATTCCACAAAAATGTTTGGGGAAATCAATCTTTTAAATAGAAAGGAATTCAAATCTGAAAAAAAAAAAAAAATGTACTGTGCACTACGATTGAGAGAAGTTAGCCTTTTATACTTCTAAATTCTGTTTCTCAGATACACAAACAAGATTATGGTGGACCAACATCTAGATGCTTAGTACCATGAATTCCATAATCGTGTCTTTATTTCTAAGACTGACGCATACAGTGCTTTCATCTGTGGGTGCTACCTATTTTTCCTAATTAGCAGTTTGAAAGAGAATGCCAGAGTTTTGTAATGCAGAGGGAATGCTTTTTCTCATCTCAGTCTGTTCCAAATGTCCTGTCAACCAGCAGGAATCTTTGAAGTTGTTCTGTGACTCTATTCCTTGAATCACAATCGCATATAAATGCTGTTACTCATTCTTACATTTGGCTTCTATTTTCCCCTGCTTCCTGCAGTAGGCAGTTATTTATCCATTATAAAATATTCTTTGTCCATCCTTCACAATAGTCACAGAAAAATTAAAACCTGAGAACTTCTTATTTAAAATCTAATTAGGCTGCATGTAATGTAAAACCTTTTTTAGTCTATAAAAAGCAAGATCATCTTAAGCAAAGAATTTGATTAACTGAATGGCATCCTTCTGATTCAGTAGTATAATCAGTGCAACAGGCATCCTTCTGTAGGACACCAAGCAAGTGCAGTTCCTTGTCTCAATATCAATGTGCACACCTTGCTGTTTACACCACTTCCAGCATCATAGATCATCCCAGGTTGGAAGGGACCTCAAAAGATCACCTAATCCAACATTTATCTGAATAGTTGCAATATCTCTCTTGATAGACAGCATTTTCTTTTACACTTCCCTGCTTATAGAAGCAAGGATGCTTTAGACAAGGGTAAGATAACATTAATGAGAAACACCAAAGTTCCCCTAAATGCAGATTCCCCATTCCGTTAGCCAGCAGTCATCAGGCTGCAATGGTGGCTGTTATTTAGAGCAGAAGTTGCAATGGACTGTTTGGACTGTTGAAAGACAGGAAGGATTAGTATCTCATAGCTGTCTGACAGCCTATTCAAAACAAAACGAACTCCTCAGCTGTCCATCTCAGTGGGCAGTTGTGTCGATCACAAGAGCCGTACAGCTGACAGTCTCAGAAAAGACACTAAGTGGTGGCCTTGGCAGTGATAGGTTAATGGTTGGACTCAATCTTCAAGGTCTTTTCCAACCTAAACAATTCTATGATTCCATGATTCTGTAAAGTAGCTTCATTAGAACAGGTTAGAGAACTTTTTAATTCACCTTCCCTCTTGGAGTCCCAGATGAGTAGTGGCAAAAAATCACCCTGCTGCACTGTGCGCCAGAAGGATTTCCAGCCCATATGCTCTGTCTGGCAGGTATCACAAGCTCTAGCAAATACTTTCAGTGGCCCACCTAGTAACACTGTTTAGACAGATTTCCTGTGGCTTAGCATGTTATATTTTCTGACAACTGGTGCAAAATTCTCATTTTCTAGTAAAATTTAAATATGGCTTTTGCCTGCCTCAAATATTTTCTGACTAAAATTTCTTCCTCAGGCAACTTTTTAGTCCTCACTAAAAATATGGCAAGACCCTTAGGAACTGAAATCTGCTTTACTGTTTAAGGATTGGAACTTAAAACTTTGCCATGCACAACAGTTAAACTCCACACAGTTTACAGCCCTGACTAAAACTGTTTATACTATTTTGTGACTAAGACAAAATGAACTGGGCAGAAAAGCATAAACCAGTTCAGCCTTAAAATGGGCAGAGTTATGCATTGGTGTCTTGTTTGCATGAAATGACCATTTTGTCATTTTACAAACCACAAAGTATTATAAATCATCAAGCAACATAACATGCTGGCTCTGAGAAAGCTGTGCTCAGCTTTCCTCTCTAGACTAACAGCTTTATTTTAAAGTATTATCGGACTCAGGTTTATATAGTTTGTATGTGAGGAATAACAAACCCAAAAAAATGGAGAAACTTATATGCTATGAAAAATACCTGTGGATCACTTTTTCTGAGTTTTTAAAAGGAAAAATGGGATGGCATGACCTCCACAAGAAAAAACAGAGAGTGAAAAAACAGAGAAAACTGACATTTCTGTTGGTACATATTAAATAAAACTGTTGTTACTGTAGTGCCTGTAAGGCTTTAAAGTCCCGAGTTAAATTTTGTTTAAATTGTTTCACTCTGTAAAAAGAGCATTTTGTAATTAGAGGTATTATGTTAGAATAGCTTTTTTTTTTCCACCCTGCAATGCCCATTTCCACATGCAATGTTCTGTTAAAGTGGAAGATACCATGCGTAGCACATAACTCTTCCCGGAAGAAGAGGAACTCCATTTGTTGAGAAACACTCAGACTTGTCACAAAGCACTACCATGTGCCCTTCAGTCTTCTAAATAAACATTCTGCCTTCATTCTGCAACCACTTATGGCATAATTAAACAGCTCTTGTCTCTTGTCCAAACATCTATTGAAAGACTTCAAACCGCAAGAGGGTAAGCTAACTCTGCAAGAGTGACAAGGTGCATACTAGAAGAACAAAATCTTCTTCCTTAATCTTGACAAGGGAGTTCCTAGAGAATGTGACATTCTGCTGCTTCAGGACTAGATGATGACTAACCTTCCAGCTTGATCAACCGTGTCTTGCAACAATGAAAAAAACATTATTTTTTTTTTTTTCCCAACAATGTTCTTAGTGTAGTGGGAAAGCATCTATGGGCCTAACAGCAATCACAGAAAAGCAGCCTTTTTCATCCTGGTATTCTGATGCCATTGTTGGTCCCCCAGTTCTGCATCACCATTTGTGTCAAGCCCCAAAATTTTGCTCCAGAAATGCTCCAAAAACTGGAACAAAATCTGCTACATTTCATCTTCAAATCCTTCCTATATTTGCAGATGCAACTCTGCAAAGACAAAGCTGCCAAGGTAAACCAGTTGCACTGTTTCCGTACAGCTGCAAGTGCACCGCCTTGTTCATGCTGTACAGCAGGTTCCACATCCTAACCAAATGCTCCAAAATACAGAGAATTATGGGATATTAGAGGGAATGTTAATCTGGACCATAGTCTTCTTCAGGTAGTAGTGACATCCCACAATCTACAACAGTAAAAATTCCAGTATCTATAGTGGAGGACAACACCAGCCATGTTAGAGCACATTTATCTCGAACGTTTCATAGCTAATTTAAACAACTGCAGGGCTATCTGAAAACCCTAGTTAAAAATCACCTGAGGAAACTTAGCAAAGCAGTGTCAATATGCTTTCTATCACATGCTGCTGAACAAAACAAATTAATCCGATGGAACATCCCCATCTAGACAAATACTTGCATGTACAGAGTGGAGGCATTCAGTATTCTTAAATATCATATCAGCATGGGGGTGGGGAGTGGGAAAGAGTAAATCCCTGGCTTTCAACGGTGCTGATCCTTCATTAAATAAGCAAGATTCTCAGAAATTAAGTTCTAACCATTACTATTTTTTGTCATTTCTACAATGAAAGAAAAAAAAATGAGAAAAAAACCCTAGCAAAGCTGCTGTATAAGCCTCTAAGAATTCTTGAGAAACTCAACCTCATGATACGCCCGATACTTACAACACTCTGCTTAAATGGAATACACCAAGATAATCTGTGTAATATTTATAGATTTTGTCAACAAAAATTCAAAGTAGAACACAGACCTTTTGAGAATCACTTGTTCAGACTGCAACGAAACTTTGCTTGGATCCTTTACCCAATCACTTTTATCTTAGTAAGTGTAAATACCACTCAAACATGGTCATGAATCACTGGAACACTAGAATTCCTTGACTAGCTGACAGTTCATGTGACAAAGTAAGGATGTGTTTGCTGAGCCAATCATTGTTAAATCAAGATTTATTGGTATTTTTTTTCTGACACAAAGGAAATTAAGCTCTTAATTTTCAAAAGCTTGACACAAGCAAAATATCATTAGAAATTCAAAGTATTCATCTGAAATAGATCATCCGAAGAGCAAAGAGAAGTTTTGTGATTGCAGAGAAATCATTTCTTCATGTTCTTCAAATAATTCTTCAACATCTCTGAGCAAAAATAATTTGTCAGCATTTCCTTTAATTTGTAAACACACTTATCCACTATTATTGGATGGGGCTTTGAGCAACCTGGTCTAATGGAAGGTGTCCCTGCCCATGGCAGGGGGGGTTGGAACTAGATGATGTTTAAGGTCCCTTCCAACCCAAACCATTCTATGATTCTAAGACTATAATTTCAAATCTGTTTCTTATAAAATCATGTGGTCTGGGGGCACCTTGACTCCCTTGTTATTTCTATGCTGCAGCTTTGTTATTTCTATGTTGTTCTATTTTTACAGGACTGCAAAGTAATAACATACTCTAAACTTGTATGATGCATTAAAAAAAACCTGACTTTCCTTTTTCAGGAGAGCAGTCATTGTGGACATTTATTTTCCATTTAGCCATCAGTTGCAGGTGCATTCCATAAAATACTTCAACCATAACAGATTTGTGGTCCAGTTATGCCTTATTCATTTTGATCCTTCATCCATGTTGATAAGGATTTAACCATGGGAGTAATCCCGCTGGCTTGTTTGAATGACCTTGGTTAACTGGACCAGTAATTTGCAAATATCTGCATCTAGACCATTTAAATTTTAAGTAAGGTACCATAACTTCACTTATTCTCTGAATTTCCTTTTGAATTGTTATTTCATTTCCAATACGGTATTATGTCTTCCTAATTTTTTGTTGTGCCTGAGTAAAAGAACACCTTAAAATAGCAAAAAGATGGCAAGCAAAAGAAAACAAAAACTTGCATCAGGTGATACACTGGAGAGTTCAAAAATGTGTGAACAAAACAAAGGAGGAAAAGAAGCAACGTACAGTACTTAAAAACTGACGATTTTAATAAGCTAACAGAAATTTAAATGATAGAAAAGCAAAAAAGCATTTTACTGCAAAGCTTAACAAAAATAGGATGTCATAAAACTTGAGAAGGATTTGTGAACAGGCAAGGGTTGTGAGGGGCTGCTTTTTGTTGTGCATGTTTTGCTGGCAGTTACCAATTTTGAGAAAATAAACCACTAAGAAGAGAATTCAAGAATTCAAACATTGCATGGTCAAATGCACTGTGCCCATTGGGAGGATTTGATGTACGAGGTTACTCATGATTTAAATGTCACTGGTAGTGAGATTTTAGCAGGTACTTCATATGACATGTTAAATCAGATCGCCATTCGAATGACCCTTCATTTTTGTAAACAGGACTGAATGAAAGCCAGACTACACAGAATGACAACTAGAATCAAGTTAGTTAATGGAGTGCCTAAGCCAAAGATGTTGATGTAACTTTGTTATGTAATGTTAATGTATGAAAAGCATTAACTAAGGATAACTATGGCGGAGTGGTATTTCTATTCATACTCCAAGATTATTCACAATACTGCAAATAGCAGCTGAAAAAGCTCATTTAGCACAAGCTATTCAAGTGCTGTACTTTTGTATCCTAAACCTCCAGCCATATGCCACTGCAAAGAGACAAAGTACTTTTCCTTAGAACATTATATTAATGAACAGCTATTCATATGTCAGTATGGAATTATGTTTATCTTATATGTGGGCACCGTACAGAAAAATAACTCATTTTCATGAGAATAAAATAGTACTAAACATATCATATCTATATCAGCAGCCGTTGATCTGAATCTCCTTAATTGTCATGCTAATTTAAGGCGCAAAACACAGTCCTCCTTTAACTACAGTAATTCTGCAAAGCAAATGGAGAATCTTAGCCACGAAAAATGATGAAGTGATGATTATCTTTTTCACTCAAGAGAATAAGTTTAATAACTTCCCAGTCCTTGCCTTTCGTGAATAAAAGTAACAATCATCACTAGCTATAAGTAAAATATCCTAATTTCCTACCATGCCTATAAGCAAAGGGATAAAATAATGAGAAAGTAAAGTAGACACTTCTGTGGTAGGAAGATATAAGACAATCCGCAATCTCATACAGTAGCACTGCTAATAAATGACTATCATACTGTAGTCCTTTGAGTAATTTTCTTTAGGATGACAAAGTACTGCTGCTGAATTCACAAAAAGGTAGTTTGTCCACTGAATGCAGATATACCATTTAAAACGACAGAATAAGCTAAGCATAGAGGTCTGTGAATACTATTTGCAGTAGAGCTTTGTAGAGATTTGAATTTCTAGTTTCAGCAAATGAAGTGATTGCAAATAATAGCAGCTTTTCTAGTGTACAGCATGTGCTTGGGTCTTTGAATTAATTGCTTTGCCTTTGTGAATGCTGGGGCACAGTAAGTGGTACAACCAAGAAAGCCAAATAATTGTTCAGAAAGAGAGGAGGGAGGCAGTCAGAAATTACTAGCTAGAAATCAGTCTTATACCATGCAGGAATAGGCAGTGGGATGTACAGTTAAGTTAAAAGGTGATGAGAAAAGCAGATAAGGTAAGAAATGCACTGCAATGCTCAGGGAAGAACTGTGGGGTGGCTACACAGAAAGTACTTAAGCCAGTACCTCCTTTGTCAGCTGAAGGCTGAGCTTACATAATTACATAGCTCTTTCCCTGTTCACACTCCATATTCATTTCCTACCTAATATTGCTGAGAATGAGAAGTACACAAGAAGCTCAAGATTTCTAATAATACAGAGCCCTCAGCTGCTTGTTTAATTTCACTTGAGTTTTGTGGCAGTCACCGTATGCACTTACCCTAAATCAAATGCTCCTGCTGCGCACAGTGCCAGTACTTACAAGATCAAAGCCTTACAATAGATGATGCAAGTTAGTAAACTTCTAAAATATTAAAATTGAAATGGGACACATTTTTAGCAACCTCATAATCTCAAAAGTAAGCATTCTGAGTACCATCTGCATCCACAAACTCCCCACATTCACACACAGAGATGTTTTGGGTCTTCCATTACATTCTGTTATGTCAGTGTTACCATGGCTAAAACCTCATGGTAAAACATGCTCCAGGGACTATGGTTATCCATCCTATTATAAATTAAGTTCTTACACACATTGACAAATGTATTTTAGGGTACACTTGCAGGACATACCACAACAGCAGGGTGCTTTCATTACGAAAGGTGAGCAAGTAAGCTCAGCCAACACACTGTTCCTGCTTAACTTGAATTATTTTATGCTTTGTCATTAGTTTTTCTTTGCTGTATCATGCTATAGGACAGGCTTATTCAAATATTGAATTAATTATGAGTTGGACTCAATAATGATCCTTACGAGTCCCTTCCAACTCAGGATATTCTATGATTGTATCTCCAAACATGCCATAACAGTGTCGACAGACAGGCAGCAGCGTGTCTCGCGGGTACAAAAAGAAGGGAGAGATCACTTCTGCCAGTGCTCTGTCAAAACACCGGTGGGGAGAAAGGCTTTTCTAATGTAGAGACATATATTAATGTAAACAAGTTAGCTCTGTTGCATGACTAAAATGTAAAAGTTTTCCATTTTATTCCATTTTATTAAGTCTGTGAAACATACCTGAGTTTCTATTGAAAGATTTGAATAGTCTTTGACTATTTTGATTAAAGTGTGAAAATCAATTGTAGGCATGAAGAAACACCCTTCACAGGAAGGGGAAACCAGACATTTGTTCAGTAGCTTGATTTCATAAAACAGCAGTAAAATAGTGGAACCAAAAGGAACTGACATAACTAATCTTTTAATCCTGTCTTCTTCTTCTATCCATTTGTGTATAGAATAAAGGAGGTCGACAATAAGCCATAAAAATGCATATGTTGCCCAGCAGGGTTTCCATTTTGGTCAGTCTTATATGCTATGGAATTGAGATTTTCTCATCTTTCAATCTGAAAGTGGTCAAACTGTTCTATTTATTTCATACAAGCTGTAGTTCTCTCTAGCATAGCTCACTGTTGGTATATGAACAAAAGGCAAAGAAACTGAGAGTCCAAAATAAAGAAACAGGTGGAAAGAAAAAATGCAGGAGCATCTCAAACACCAACCCACAAATGCAAACCCCCGTGTATTGGCACCTGTACAACAGATTGGCGAAGTCACCTGGATATATCTAAACTATTTTTAAAGTCAGAGAAAAATCTTTATAGGTTTGTTAATGGTAAAAATTTAGGTCAGTAAATCCTTGAATATTATGCAGGATACTTTATAAATACCTATCTATAAATAATTTATAGAAGTAGCCTTGCCTACTGGATTAAAAATTATACAAGACAATCTTCATAAAATTCAGAAGCTTGCTTCTCTTGCTGATTTTATCTCTAAATTATTACTATTATTATCTCCATTACAGCATCACTGTACTAACTGAGGTTTATTTTTCATTAGCTACCAAGTTTATCCTCCTTTTTTCCTAAACAGATTGCTCCATGGAATAATTTTTCTCAGCTGATCATCTTCCATGTGACACACATTTGCTGTTGCTTCAATCCTAAAAACATTAGTTCCTTTAAGCCAGTACTAACACAAAAGCAAAGTAGTTGTAGCATTGACCTTATCTTCAGTTCTGCAGTTAGGCAGGTGGTTCACAGAACTAATAGATAATTAGTCAGCCTTTTCCAGAAGCATTTTCCACCGTCTTCTAAAAAAATGTTAATTCAATTTATCAGTGGCAGTTTGGGTTTTTTGTATAGTTGTAGAAGAGATAAGCATCTTCTTTCAAACTGAAACCAAATTACCCACTTTTCCTCCATTTAGATTCTTATGTTTCTTGCATCAATATTTGCAGACTGAACTCTGTTAGGAATTCTGCTCTAAACATGCAAATCCGGTTCCCAAGAAAGTTCTTTCCCTTGCAATTCTCATTTTTTCCCCCTCTCCTTTTTCTACTATAATTGTCACAGAAGTAGCAGCAGGTTTTTGTGACAATTTGGTATCTATGAAATTACTCATGAGACAACAAACAGCTTTCCCCAGTAAAACAGGAATGTGTTTTTAATACAGAAATATATTTGCTGTTATAAACTCTGGGTTTTGTTCTTGTCGCTGTTGTCAACAGAGCAGAAATAATTTCAGTAGAATTAAATGTGATTTCAGTTTACTAAAAAAGGAGTTAGTTCTGGTCTGAAAATAATGGTATAGATGTATAGAAATGACACCTTTTTCTCAAAAGAGAAAAAGCTATCCTGCCACAGAAATTGCAAGGAACTCTAGCTATTTAATATTTAATTCCAAGAACTCATTTTTGCTGCATTTTAGCCTGCAGAGCCATATAGCTAACACCATGCAAACAGGACTCTTTCTTTTTATGCATCAAGCAAACAGAATTGCTACTAGTTTTTCTCCTTGCAATAGTACCAAATAACAGTGAGCTTGCAAAACTGCTTCTGTAAGCACAAGATGAAGACAATGAGTTTGTGTACGTGTAAGTAAAAGCAAATGATGACAAGATATTATTAAACCTCTGCAGATGTCAGGACGATTACCAGTATTAATGGAAAGGCATTTTATAACAGGCTTCTTCACGTCATCAGGTGAGGTAAAATGGGATACACCAGCTTACATTAGCGAAAGATTTTGTCCACAGAGGGCATTGATATTTAGTTCACAAGCAGATAAATATTTTTATATTGGAGTTTTGAGATACTCCTAGCTATGTCACAGATATGAGCAATTGCCAGTATTTTATAAAGATGGCTTATCAGAATTTCCCATTACATTATACCAGCACCTCTGTTTTATTATTATCCTGTAGATACATAATAAAGAAGTAGCAAAGGTTATTAAATTACTATAATTACATGGTTTGCTTTCCACAAATACCTTTCAGTGTCTTTTCCAAATGCACACAGAACATCACCATAAGCACAACACTGACACAAAATAAACTAAAAATCAAAAATATTTGTTCAGATCCTCAGTTAATATAAGACAGGGCAGTTCCATCCAGTTAAAACAGACTACAATCAAGTTAAAATAATTTATATCAGCTATAGATCTGCCTCAGAAAGATACACAGCTCATGGGATGTTTCATTGCTCTGCCAACACCTGTTTCATTTCCATTTCAACTCCCCTTAGTAAATTGTTCTTGTGTTCATGAATTTATTTTCCACTCAAGATCTATGAAAGTCGCCAACGATTTGGGTCATTCCATCATCAAACACTTTAAAATACACTCATTCAGTGGGATTTAGGTATGTAATGCCTATTGGCACTTATAAGAATCCCATCCTGATGCTACAGAGCACTTTTGACCAGCTCTAGCAGATTTAGTGCTGCCTGATATAACTGCTGTTTGCAGTAATGTCTTAAGTAAAGGATTGTATTTGTGCCACAGTTCAAAGAAAGCAAATATATATTCTGAACTCCCAGAGATTATCCAGAAATCATGCACTAGACAATTCAAGTTTTAAAACCATGTGTACCTATTAGTAATCAAGCCAATATCATTTTGATCTTATTATTGTTACTTGGCACAAAGAAACAGCTTACATCTACCCATAAGTAGAACTGAAGTTCAAAAGCAGAAGTCTGTGGATAGACCTTTAAATATATGTACAGAGTTCTTATGTCCTCTTTAAGTATCTTCAAATATATAAACAATCAGCAAAAAGAAAAAGAATTCTTTGATACAGCAGCACAGAGGAAATGTATTCAGAAGAAGGAAGAGGAAGGCAAGTCACTATGAGAACAGAAGAAAATTTCAAAAGGATTGTAAAAAAATGCTTGAGTTTATGCTTTGAAATATGTTACAATTTTTTGAGACTTGGAAGACGAGGATACCATGAGACTAAAATAATTCATAATTAAAAAGTTTTCCCCAAATAAAACATTTTTAAAATTGTTAAAAAGTAGCAACACAGTTTCAAAATCTACATAGGCCTTGAAAAATACATCAGCTAAACTGAAATGCTTCATGATTATAATGTTTAAAACAGCTGCTCACTTACAAAGATATATCAGGAAAAGAAAAAAGTTTATTAAAACTTATTACCTAGTTCTAACACTGTATATAACATTCCCTCTTCTTCAATAAAATTATGTTAGTGTACTGATGTATATTTCTGTGTGTTTGTGTGTATACCCATACACACAGACATTTATAAAAATATAGAGAGTGAGCATTTAAAAGCCTTACGTTACAAAGTTGAAGAGTCTAGCATTCTTAAAAAGGGGACTATCAAACACAGGTTTGTGCACACAACCATAATTCAAACAGCTTCTGAATACATATGTATTCTTTTCTGTCCTTTTCTAACTCTCTCATCTGCATCCCAGTCTGTTACTTTTCCACCATGTTGCCTCCTCCCCCTACCTGGCCTGGGCTGAACAGATGTATTCTTTAGAGCACAAGAAAAATATCCTCCCTTCCTCCTGCTGTCTGGGTTCAGGCTTTCAGACACAGACACTGCCTGGCTCTCAGGAGTCCAGAGCTGCAATTACAAATGAAGTGCAGATCCAGATAATATTAAGTGGAAGCCTCCGCCTGGCTTTGCAAAGTGAGCAGGCTTCACAAATGCATCTACACTCACCAGATCTTAGTGACTGTCCACACTGATAATAAATAGCATATCATTGACAAAAAACAACAACACTATTGTCCCAACTGAATCTTGCATCCTGGATCTGCATCTTTGAGTCGGTCAATTTTTCAATGTCAGGATCATAATTTTTTCATTATGTGCAAAGATCTCCCTCTGTACCCTTATTCCCAAAATAGCACACCCGCTTTGGCTGAAATTTAAGGGGGAAAAAGTCAGCTAAAAGTAGATGTCTTGAAAGGAAGTTTTCAAATGAAGCTATTGAATTTTGGGAAAGTTGTCAGCAGGAGTGAAGAGGTATTTTCCAATGGGAAATTTCAAGCAAGCTTCACTACAAGTAGTGCTATTAGCACTGCCCAAAGAACGCATACATTCGAAAAATACTATTGCACATGCCGCATCTTTTTGCCTGTAGTGTTAAAATGCAAACTGGGCTGAAAACTTTGGAGGGGGAGCTCTATGACAAATTTCACCCAAACTTAAAAGATACTTTAGATACAACTCCACATTCCCCATCTTTATAGTACATTGGAAATTGGCTTGTATGAATCTAAGACAAAAGGTCAGTCAGAGAGGTCCATAGCCAGCTGGGGACCAGCAAAACTAACTCCACTTCTGACACTTTTCTCCCACCTCCTCTTATCTGAAGGCACTTAAAGGTTGCAGCTTAGGTTCTGTAGTATAAAATGAAATGGAAATTAAGACAAATTTAACAACCTTTTTGCCACATGCTCACACACAGCCTCTTGACAGTGTTTCACAGAACACTTTCCTGAAAAAAATAAAAAAACACCTTCAAAATTCACCCAAGGTGAACTTAATTACACTGAATCTTACTCAGGAGGACAATACTACTCATACATAGAATAGGGCACAATTCTTGTTGCTGGTGGTTAGCTGCCTGGGATAGAAAATTCTACATCCCCCAATTAAATAATGACTGCTTTTGAGTGTTGCTATTTAAAGCTGATAAACTTTGTAAAAACACACGTGTTTCACAGGCTGCCAGGACTGGAATTTTAGTTTCCACATTGCTACTCCAATCCATATTTTATGGTGCATATCTTATTTTTTTCTGTGTAGTGTCATTAATCTGCTCCCTGGCTGCGCAGAATAATATCCCACAAGAGCAGGCTGCTTTTTGAATATTTTATTATCTCTCATTGTATTTCCAAACTAATATATATTTACAAATTCAACCTCCTACAGGCAGAACTATATTGTTTTCCCTCTATGTTTGAGAACCAAGGCATAGATATCGAATATAAATAGAAAAATCTATCTACAGTCATTTGTGTTGAAAGAGAGAACCAATCACATATCAAGCTGTGCAAGAAGAGAGGAAAAAAAAAATTTGCATACTGCAGAAGACGACAGAGGGGGAGGGAGGCACGCAAAGGGGTTATGTTCCCGTTGGAAGACATCTTTCAGTTCTGCTGAAGGACAAGTCTTTTTTCAGCATGCCTCTCTCATAGCTGAACAGATATATATGTGGGGAAGCACGCTGAAATGGCTTGGCTGAGTATTTATACTTTATAGTCCTGACTCATTTCATCATAGATTTTCTTCTGGTTGCCTATTTTTGACAGAGATCATTTCTTCCCTTTCACCTGTAGCATTTTGGAAGCAAGAAGAGTGAGAATACCCTTCCCTGCTACACTCTTCACTTCAATACTAGCAGCCACTGTCGACCCTAACACAGTGAATTCCCAATGGTTCCTCCACTGCAGAGGACCTCTGTAAGACCACAGAACAAAGATGGATCTTTTCTAGTTTCTGAACAAGGCAAAGCTGAGCTTGAAGTTGACTCCATGTAGAAGAATACACTGAAATGTCCACTTGGTCCCCACCACTTGATGTGGGAAGAATAAAAACAGGGGGAAGGGGAGACATTCTTGCAGGCAAGGCATGAAGTTTTGGAAGTGCTTTCACAATTCTGTCACAGATGTCCTGTGTGCCTTTGGCACTTGAGGTCTCACTGTCTTCACTCCCTCTAAGACAGACAACTCACCATATCTCATATAGCTATAAAGATGATAAATGTAAAAGCAAGAAAGTGGGAGCTCTCTAGGAAGATAAGGGAATGGTAGGTTCACAAGAGCCAAAGTCCATGCACATTTATCTGTCAAGTTATGCAGAAGCTGAAAAGGGTGGAGAGAAAATGCAAGTGGGTTTTTTGCCCATTGAAAAAACAAATCTCATTGTGCTGAAGGCCCAAAATTCAGTTTTCCTAGCCATGAATTTAGCCTTAAAGTTAAAATCACTGTAAAACTGAAATGTGAAAATACTATAAATATGAGAATACTATATACACTAGGCACAGCATTTGCAAATCCTTTTCCATTGTAAAGAGCCTTGTTGCCATTCTTAGGTTGAAGCACAACAATCCAACTGCATAAGAGTATCCCAAGACTGCTATCTAAACTATGAAACTAAAGCATGCCAAAAATAGGTCGTCTGATATTTAGAGACATGTATGTTTCTCTGTATATGGGACATATTGCAGATATCAGATTTTCTGCTTTTTTGATCCATACAAGATTTAAAGCTGGTTTTAACCAGCTATTTTTTTCTATTAGATTACAAGTATCAACCATTTGAATGCTGCTTTAGACATCATTCCTTATTCTTCAACACAAAAATATGGGGACACATGATTAAACATACATAGTCAAAACTAGCAAGGCCAAAACTTGATGCATCCTACATCATTTCACAGCAACTACATGTATTTTATTCTCTACTTTAAAAAACAAATATTTTGGAAGTTACTTTTTTCCCTATTCAAATTAAATAATGTGACAGCTACTCAGCATCCATGTTCTGCAACTACATGCAATTCCTATGGGTGAGCAATTTTTATGACTAGTAAGGGAAGGTTTGTACACTGTCCCACAAACAGGTAATATTCAGTGAAGAGTTTCCTTTCTTATAGAAAAAGAATTCACAATATACTTTTATATAATTATTAGGTTTTATTATTTCCATTCCCTGTCAGAAAGCTGTTGCCTAAGTTTGAAATGAAATAGTATAAAAAATATTTTTTTTTTTTTTTACCCTAGCCTTATTTTTCTACCTGTCTGCAACATTATTCAAAGCGAACAAGTATAATGATTGTTCCCTTTGCTTACTTTTACTTTTAATTCTATGAATTCTATGCAAGGACAAATTATTTGACTGTTTCACTTGTATTTTATGGTCGATGATCCTGATCCAGGAGACTTTGAGACCTCTGGAAATTTCTTTGTTGACTTAAATAGATTTTTGATCACCTTAATACCGTCACTAGCTTAGGAATGCTATTATAAGAAACACAGGCTTACTGTAACTACCTCAGTGTTCTGAAAATAATTGTGTTATCTGAGTATTTGTGAGCTGATATCATGCCTTTTGTAGCTCCATGATTGGAGGCTAATACAGCTATTTATTCTAATACAACTATTAATTCCTAATTAGTTAATAATTTTTTTTCCCCACAAGTGCAATCACTTTTACTACTAAGCATTTTATTCATAGGAAAACATTTCCTCAAACAACCCAAATCCCATCTCACACTCCAAACCTTACACAAAAATAGTATTTTGTGACAGATAAGGAGCTACGAAGTGAAAATCATGAAAAATGTTCACACATTAGTTTTTGGTGAGCTGGAGATTTCTTCAAAATTATTTACAATTCTGGGCCAACACTTTCCACTCACCAATACTTAAAAAAACCCCACCCAACCATAAAACTCAAAAAGAATCAATTCAACATCACCCCAAAAAGCCTTTAGCGCATTCCTATTTCAAAGTCAATACCAAATCTTTATTTTTTTTTTAAACAATGTAGAATGGAGAAAGAAATCAACCCCCTGAACCAAAACCCACAGGTAACTTCAAAAATATTCCTTCCCATAAGGGCAAACCTGTGAGCTTAACTGTTTGAAATAATCTGCTCATTTTGAACTCATGTAATTTATTACTTTGGGGGGAAACATCTATTTAGAGGGGTTTTGCTCCAGCTATATTTTCCAATGACATTTTATCTGTGTAGTTTCCAGCACTGAATTAGTAACTGCACCTAGCTGACAGGAATAGTCTTCTCATGACTTTTCTATTACCATTTCTAAACAAGATTATCTACCCTGACCTTTCCTCCTTTCCCATTTGCTGAACTGTATCTTTAGAGGGATAACTTTTTTGGAAAAGGGTTGTAAGTTACTACAGGTAACCCACACAATTCTACATTAGCCAGGTTTACATACAACTAAAATTTATATATTAAAATAGTGACAGATATTTGTATAACACACTTTTCTTGGAAAACTACTTATGTTTTACAACATAATCTACAACATAGTTTATAGTACTTTGTTAAGGTCACATCAAAATAACAGTGGGAAATATTTAGCAAATTCTGCAGAATACAATAATTAAAGCATTTACTGACTTCATTTAAAATATGCACCAGTAGTATATTGAGAGAAACTCAAGTGATCTGTCCTTGAGTAGAATTTAAAAAAAAAAGTTTTAATAAAAGCTAAGAAAGGGAGAAAGAAGTATACTTGTTCCTTTTGAATAATGTTCCAGACAGGTAGAAAATTTATTGTGTGGTGAATAAGACTAAGTAAATAAAAGAAAATTAAAGAAAAATAAATAGTGTTTCCCAAGTTTGAAATTAAAGAAAATTAAAATAAATAATAGCATGAAATACTTCAAGAAAACTAGTGTTAGTGTGTATAGTACGGCAGGCAAAATTTATTATACTACAAGGACTTTAGCAGGCAAATATCCTAATTAAATGTACACTTTAAGAATTCCTTCCCTCTCCAATATACTGGAAATAGACCATCTAAAAAAGAAAATACCCACACATGCAGGATGGGCCATTGCACAAGAGAGAATTGGACACTAGTTGTTTCTGTTCCACCAGGAAACATTCAAAGCTACACCCAAATTCATACATTTTAAAAAAAAAAAAAATCCATAATAAAGGCCCGATATCCTTAACAAAAAATAATATTATTGTATTGTGATCTATTAGGCATTCAAATTCACTTCAATTAACCAAAATCCTGTGCCACTGAGGCAGCAAAATTCCTCAAGTAAGCTCAAATTCTGTAATTGTCAGGAAACAGAAGACTCACATACAGACGATCTACAAATTTATTTTAAGATCTTAATTTTATTTAAATCTTTTACAAGACAGAAAGGAACTATTAAAAAAAATATCCATTTGTGTTAACCATACATATTGCATGTGATACAGTGTGCTACAATAAGTTAACTGAATGGCAATTCTACCGACATGGCATTTCCTCATTTTCCGACATTGTATGTAATCTGTTGGTTTGCTATTTCTAGCAGTAACACTGCCAGTAGCACTAAGATGTCTAAAATGGCAGGGTCATACAAGAGCAAGTTCCTCTTGTTATAAAAAGACATGGGTAGTTACAAACCAGAGATGCACAACTGCAAAATAGCTGAAAAGGAAGACATCATGTCCTTGTCCTGTCACAAGGACGTGCTCAAGCCTGTTTTGGTTCAGATTTAGTTTGGCAGTCAGCACTGCCACAGGAAGCGCAGCCATACATGTGAATGCAAAATACATCCAGGATTGTGCCAAACCTCAGGAGTTACACACTGAATTCTGTTCATTCAGGACAGCTGAGACAATGTTGAATTACTACACCACATAAGAAATGAACTAGCATTCACTTTTAAATGGCTCACAGGACTGAAGTATTCAAAGGAGAAAACTCACCTCTCATTTTGCTTTCATGGACAAGAAATCTGATCACAAATAACACAAATAATGTCAAATGTGTCTTTGAGGGTTTCATGACTGTAGATACTTTCCTTAAAGTCTTAGTTTTTGGAATCATCTTATGATGGACCAAACTTCTGCTTTCTTTTCTACCAAATTTCTAGTGTCTGTATTTCGAGAGCATGGTTTAAGGGTATGAATCTTTTCAGATGGAAAACGAGGTTGCCCCCTTAAATTCACTTAAATTTCTCCTTAAGTCTATTTCTTTCATGATATATCCAGAAAACATCATTCCATGGAGATTAAGAAGTCATTAATTTATTTATTTAAAAAAAAAAAAGTTAGGGAACCAATGCATTAATGCCAAAGATCACCCAGGAGCACCATAGGAGAGCTAGGAACTAATTTGCTGAATCTCAGAAATCTTAAACATATTACTGCTGAATCTATCATAATTAGGACAGATATAGCATGCCTCATTTGGATTAGCAAAGATCCAGGAACAATGTCATTAGCAAATGAAAATGATATTGTGATGTCTTGCTTTCCTCACCATGAAAATGCATACATAAAAGTTACACAGGAACACCTTTCCAGATAAAGGTTTAAACATGAAGACACCACATTGTTCTCTGTAATCAAAGACCAGAAAGGCTCTGGACGCTTTCTGGAAAGCAAAAAGCGTGCAGATTGAAAAGGACATGAAAGCACTGACACTTCTTGATTCTTGTAAGCATTTCTTTCAGCTCTACAGGGTGAAGCATTGGAAAGGTCATAAATCAAGTCCAAAAAGTAAAAGGCAGTTGCTGCAGCTCAGAAAGCAAAGGATATTGTTTGGATCCAAGTACCTGGGTCAGCATTCAAATGAAGTTGTTTTGCTAGATTAAATAACAGATGCTTTATTTCCTTCATTTTTCAGATAAAGGAACTACTTGCCTTTGATGTCAAGTTCATCCAAAGGTGTATAACTGAAAAAGCAGATTAACTGACTAACTTTCTTAATTTAACATTAAAATATCAGTTTTGAATGGAAGTATGAGATCTGCTGGTTCAAGGAAATTAAAGGAGCTGGGAACTAGAAGTAATCCGGTCAATTCACAGACTAGCAATAGTATTTTCTTTTTTTAATAAATCGGTCTTGAATGCGAAGGTCTTGACAAACTTACTTTTTCTAACACATCCAATGTACACATGCTAATGCTGTTATTTAATTAATAAAAAAACCTTTAATTCTGCTTTCTATCAAAATAGTACTTGACAGAATAACGAACATACATACTTTCATTTAGTCAAAAAAAGTTTCATTCCCTATATACTAATGTAATTACATACAATGTATATATTTATCTAAACATTATATATGCAACAACATAGTAATTTAATAAACCATTCCTTATTATAAGAAACAGATAAAAACCATAAATAAAAAACTTTATAATCAATTATTTCAATCAAGTTTTACTGTTTGCAGTTCTTGCATTTTTATTTAAAGTAATCCACCCATTTTTATGAGAAATGGGCACTTTGTAGGCAATATAAGTCCTCAATTTAATTCTCTGTGCACTAAAACTTATGAGAAGGGTTTAATAAAAAGTAGCATGCATAACACCAGCTCAGTGACATTGAATAAAAATTAAACAAGGAATGCTTTTCCAAAATGCAAGAAGAAAATTCTACACATTCGTGCTTTGTCCACACAGGCTGTTCTTGCTCATGTACTGAACACATACAGTATTTTACATGGTCTGTCCATCCAATGCAAAATGAGTATGATTAATGGCTAATTGCTCTTTCTTGTTTGCTATCCTTTGCATGCTATGATATCAGAGTTCCACAAGGGCAACTGTAGTGGGCTGGCCAAAAAGCCTGGAGGGGAAAATTAAATCCCCTTCTTAAGCAGCAGACTAGCAGTCTCCTCCAACAAAGGCTTTCCTTCCCTTGGTGGTAATGTGATTCATTTTCCTATAAAGAAGAAGGCTGGTATTTCAATGCGTAAAGACAGCCATTACTGTGACATTTAACAAGCCTGAAACCTCTGGCTTTCTTGCTAACCTAGATCTGCCTTAAGGCTATCAGAGACAAAAGAGGCCTTCTCCTCCAGCAAGCATCAAAGACCTAATAAAAAGCCAAGAACGAGTAGGCAGTCAGCTTCTGTGTCAGAAATGCAAAATAAAAATATAATGTATGCAAATTTGAGGCATGCAAAAAAATCATGGAACATTGCTTGTGTGTACAGTTGTACTCATAAAACCTGTAATGCACTTTTTGAATTATTCAGCAAGAAGAGGCTGAAAAGCAGCAAAGAAGCTTATTATGTTTGCTTTGCTTCATAGACTATTAGGTGGACAAAAAGAAAAAGGAATTTAGTTACGCTTGCTTATCTCCTAACCTTATAAACTTGGGATTAACAGATCAAAGGAGGATTTGGTTCAGTTGATAGAAAATGGAGCTCTTTTATAGCTGTTTGGTCTCCCTGTCCCTTATGATCAAATGAGCTTAAGCAATTGATAAAATAAATGGGGTTTTGAATTCATGTGTTTCAGTATATACATTTAATATTTGTTGTATTGCATTGTACATTTGTATGCAAAATTAAATAACAAGTGAAAGAAGATTAAACATCACACATCAGATTTTTTTGTATTCTGCACATGCCCTAATAGTAGAATCCAAAGTGGAAACACAAGGTACTGTACTGATATAATATAATTTGCTTCATGATTTTATGAGGTACGTGGGGCATCCCACATACTACATGAATGAAATATTTCTGATGCTTCATTCTCTGATCTTGCCATCAGTCTGAAAATTAACCCATATCTTATCTCCACCTTGTGGCACTGTACGACGCTGGGATGTGGAGATGGAAACATCTCATATCTCAGTGGTTCAAGCATACTTCACTCCATGCAGACATGACATATGGCAGCTGACTATAGGTCTCTATAGATGACAGGGCATGATGCTGCCTGTTTTCTTTCCAGCATTTCAAATTACCATTGCAATACACCAAAAAGTGACCTTATGATGGCAAAGATGATGCTCTTCTTTCACTCATCCACCAACAGCTCTATTATTTGGTACTGGAGTGGAGATGGCTGTATTTCTGTCAAGATCTGGATGACTTAGAAACAGTTTCATCTTTTAAACAACTGTACATATTCATTGTGAATCAAAATTAAATTACATATGCATTTGAAAGCTAAGTTGAACCCATTTAGCTATGAATTACTGGAAGGTACGTATCATTTCATTAAAGAAAATATCATCCCATACACATGTAAAATTGTTTTTCTGTGTCAATCAGGCCATACAATTTCCAGTTATAAAGTACTACTTATGAAGATGAGCTATTTTTCTGTAATGGTTACTCACATTGGAAATACATGTTTTGACTGCAACTTCAGCACAAAGTTATAGCTCTGTTACTACCAGCTGTTGCCTATAGGCTATTTGAATGCGAATTGCACAAACTATCCCCCTGCCACATTTAGTGAATGTGAAAACCTATGGGACTTTCCAATTACAAATTGAGGATTGTTAGTAAAACAGCTATAAAATATGGAATACCAATGTCTTATTTATCCCTCAAGACTTCAACATCAGTTGTCATTTTTGGGTGTTTCTACTGTATGATACTTTTGTTCAGAAACATTGTAGCTAAGCCAGAACCATTTAAAAACTAGCACAGGAAGAACTTCTAAGACATTTTATAAGATGAAATTATTCTGGCATAAAGGTTCTTAAAGACATACTTATCAAAGTCATTTAATAACATGTAAGGGAAAGGAGACAGATGAAGCTCTTTTCATGGTGGGAAATGAGTGAAATATCAAGAACAGATAAAACAAATTCTGTGACTGATGCTTCTTAGGTTAGTTCTTCATAACTAATGGAGAGGCTCTCATCATAGATGAGTTAGTGGCTGACTTAGATTGAGGTTTATCCCAAGCAATGTCTAAATTAGTGACTGAGGAGAGGATGGTCACCGTGTATCTAGCTGGGCCAGAGACAGACAAATGAAATCAGAACGGTGTGACATTACTGAGTTGACAGATACAAAACTGGAAGATCTCAGAAACTGAGATTGGAATGAAAACATTTCTAGGTCCTTCATATATATTCATATTAGGCACTTCCCCATTTTTCCCTGCAGCTTATTTCAACAGTCACAAAATCATGGGAAAAGTTAAAAAATTCTGCAATACATATCTGCCAGAGCTAGCAGATCCAAAATCTGTGGATCTTAGGATATCTATGCCAGGTTTACTTTTCCTGTGGTGGATTTTGATCAGCACATATTAGAGTTATTTATACAACATACCTTTGCACTGCATGTTTGCTGGCACCATTTGCTCAGGATGCCAGGAGAAAAGGAGGAGAAAAACAAAAGGAGAAAGCTTAGCAATGAATAGAAGAAGGCAATATCTAATGCGTAAGTTTGAGTACCAGAAAGCCAAGAATGTTTTTTCTAGCTACAGAAGTATCTTAGATAAAAGGATAAAAGGTTACATCCTAAACCACACAATTTTTCAGAAATTGTATCTTCTTTATCCATTTATGTCTAACATTACAAAGAACAAATAAACAATATGAGTTGGCTACAGATTGTGTAATTTCATTATAATCACAGAATATCATTTGTTTTTGTTGGAAATATAACAAATGACACCCAAGCAATACAATATTCTCTGGCTACAGCATAGATCTGTGTACAGTTTCACTAAACGAATTAAATAGACACTGGAGGGATAAAACACTGTTAGTGTATTTTATTACAAAGGTAAATGTTAACACTTCTAAATTTGTTTGGCTCAAGAAGACATACCAAATGAATTGCAAAAATATCTTCAGGATAACTGCTTCAACAATTCTATAAAACCTTGGTATTTGTGATTTAAGACAGAAATAGATCTAATTTTATTTCAGCAACACTATCGGTAACACCCAAACATATCAAAGACCAGCAGAGGACTAGATTTCACTTTCTGAATGCTTTAAAAGAGATACAGAAAGTAAAGGTATAGTTTGTTTCTGTAGCACCTCACAGTGTCTCTAAACTCAAGAAATTTTATCTAAACTCAAGAAATTTTATTTATCATAACAGGAACTTTTTCAGGTCCTTTAATTCAACTTGTTATTATTTAATTCATGTTAAAATACAAGTACTCTATAAGAAACAAAATTTTGGAAAAGTTGAAGAGATGTAGACCCATGACTGCACAATACCTTATCTGTTTTTATCATAATTCCACGTTGTAGGTGCAACGTTACTGTAGCTGTGCTATTCAAAAACACTAGTGATGCAAAGTTAATAAGGAGCAGTAATATTTGTTACTAAAGTGATACAGGCTGAGGTAGAAGTCCTAGGGACAGAAACGTTTCTCCTCAGAAGTTTTTTGTTGAGCCACTAACAAAACCAAATGATAATCTGGCACCTGACAGAAAGGGCACCTAACTCAAACTAATCCATATCATATATTTGTTTTATGTAAAGCATACCTAAACAGATAAGAAAGATAAGTACCTTACAGCTTGCAGTACAAGCTGTCAAACAAAGTTCTTATTGATCTAAATACAAAAGCAACAAAACCAAAAACCAGATCTTTAGTAATCTTCAAAAATATCAATTCTTTTGAATAATTCAAACTTCTATCAGAACTCCCATTGTTCTTTGGGTACACAAAAACCCATCACATCACAAGAAAAGTAGACCTGACACAGTTCAAAAACTTCTGGATGATACATCCCTATATTCTGCACACCTTCCAGTGTGTGGCATCACTGTTGCTTAGTGTTGGTTTCGTTTAGGGTAAAAAAACAAAAAACCCAAACCATCAGTAAAATTGCTTTTTTATCTTTTCTTGGTAAATTTTCATACAACATTAGAGGACAACTCATGATGTGATCCTTGTACTACTCTGTATTTCAACTGGTGTTACCTCTAATTCAACACATGCCGTTTCTATCATTTAGCCTTCCCAAGTAGAGGTTAGGAGCACCTAATACAGAACATCCCTGCCACTGCTAGAGAGTATCAGTGCTCTGCTCTGTCTCTATCACGTCTGCTGCTTCACCTTGTCTTTAAATAATATGTAAGACTGTTAGTTATCTAGAAGTCTCAGGCAGAAAGTTTTGGGAGGTTTTATTGTTATAACCAAACGCTGGGATCCCGTGTTGTGTAAAGTCCTATTATTATTTGTGGGACTTAAATTGAAAATGTGCGCACTTAGAAAGTGGCTAGTTTTGCTGTTTTATAATAACAGTGTAATTCTGTAAATACATTAAGAACTGCTGGTACTAGGTTTCCTTAGAAACCAAAAGATCTAATTATGGTTTCTGCAAAGTAATCTCCATTTCCTTCTGCTGATGGACTCTCCATTTTATATTGAGTTGGGTTTCTTGCTAAATGCATTTCCCTTTGCCACTTAAATCTCAACCTGCCATAAACTTAAGACCTCAGCTGTGGGATAAATGCATCCCCATGTTGTAGGTATTATCATTGCCATTTTACAGACCAGTCAGCTGATTCAAAGGAGCCATATGATGAATCCATGGACAACCAAAAGGTGTGACTGAAGTAGAAACACCTCCCTGTTCACAAAGGCACCTTTTTGATCATGCCTAAACAACACTAGTTTTACACACTAGATCAAACCATATTATGCTATACATAAAATTCATCCAATACACAGACTCTTATACTATACTACTACAGAAATATTTTCTGCAGTAGTGTTAACTTTTTTTGGTTGTTATTCCAAACATGACAGTTCTGTACACTGAAGCATGCAGTATCAATATGCAACAATCTAAAATATTATAAGAAATTTCAACTGTACTTTGGTACTCTTTGAATGATTACAGAATGGTTAATTGCTTCATAACAGAACTTACAGAATTTTACTGCCATAAGAGAACTGCAAACCTTTGGTGAAAAAACAACAGGCACATACATAGAATAAATGATACCTATTTTCTTAATATCTGGTTTTCACTCTAAAGTTATTGCCAAGAACAGACACACACCACACATTTTATATCCTACCATTAAAGTTCTTAAAAGTATTATTAGTTGCTTTTTTTGGCAACACAACAACATATACCTCCAACGTTCAGGCAACTGGATATGGTAGTAGTTGAAGCAATTTGTCGATCACAGGCTTTTGTGCTCAAAATATGTTACAGAACTCCATTGTATCACTAATAAATACTATAGCTAAAAGTCTCCCGAGAAAGAAAGGGAGAGTCTACACATGTGAGAGTAAGTAAAAGAAAAAGCGTGGTTTCATTGTTAAATTCTTCATGTGCAGAAAAATCTTCACATTCAAGAGTTTCAATCTGAAAGAATTTATTTTAATTATGAAAAACTGTTACTCAACTAAATATTCTTATAAACACTCCTCTGTGAACACCTTCAGGAAAGGCTGTGAATATCATCCCCTTGTGAATAGTTTCACTCACATACAAAGTGAGGCAGGAAACAATAACAAGGAGGAAAGAAAATTGAGCAAGACCACTTTACTGCTTGTTACTAGAATGCAGTGTAAAAGGTTTGCAAGACTAAGGGGGATCTTGATAATTAAGTTATTTGAATGAGTTCCCATAAAATTCCATGGCAAAAAGGACACTTGTGCAGGTGGAGCCTGCTTGTTCTCTTCCTCTGTGGAATTCAGTTTTTGCCAGGTCCCCATCAGGTCTTCTCTCACTGACTTCATCTACTTTTGCTTAAGATGTTCAGTTCCCTCACTGCAGGCTGGAGAAATACTCTGCCTCAGTAACAGAGTGGTCTGGATTTTCTCTCTCTCTCTTTGGAGAAATGCAGCGTTTTCTTTAAATATGCACTATTTTCTGAATTCACCTGAGTTACCCACTGACAAAGGAGTCAAAATGATCCATTTTCTACCCTCCAGAGAACAACATCAAGGTAATAAATTATATAGGTACAAGGACACACGAATACTGCAACCGCCATTTCCTGTTAAAGGACAAGTAAAAAGTTATTAGGAGCGTACCAGTGGGCTTGCAGAAGATGTTGGCACTGACAGAGCAGTTCCTTCTGTGACAACTGACATGTTGGCAGCAATATTCCCAGAAAAATCCATTAGCGCAGCAATGTTCAAAGGAAAAATGTCAGACAAACAAAAGGCTTCAGGGACAGCGTTTGCAACTGAAGGACTGGACTGTTGATTACTAGTTTACCTACAATAGCTTTGTCTATGACCAGATTCATATTCCTCCTACTGAGTCTGCATCGTTTCAACACAGTGATCTTAATCCACAGCAAGGACTAAACTTCTTGAGGGCTACAGTCCCACTGCTGAAACAACAAACACTAAATGAATGGAATGGAGCTGCAGACCAGAGCTGCCATAGGAATACCATGACAAAAAGCTAATTATCATCAATACCTTATCAATCCAAAGATTTTGGATTATTAGTCTAGCTTCTACCTAGTTCTACTGATTATTTTCAATTTACTTGCAAAATAGGAGGAAAAAAAAAAGAAGAAAAAAGCACACAAAAATTACAGAAAATGCCAAGTCAGTTTATCAAGCTTTTGGAAGAAGAGTTAGAACCTAATTAGATCAAGTGAAAGTCTAAAATCAACAACCTGAAATTCAACAAAGGTGGCATCAATATACATTAGAGAACTACTAGATAGAAAATAGCTATAAGGGTAACACAGGAGAGAAGAATCTAAGTACCAGCTCATCACTAAATCACTTCAGCAGTAAATATTTTGTATTTCACCACCAAAGGGCCTTTAATAGCTACAGTTACCTCAGCCACTCAGTCATCCTCCATCATTAAGTTTCAGAACTTTATGATGATTTATTACCTATAACAACTAGGGGCAGGAGGGCAGAGGAATGTTATTCTTAATTGAAGTGATAAAACCTACAGATAACCAACTGAAGTCACTCTATGTCTGAGGTAGTGATATAAACCAAAGAACAGCCCAGAACACTCACAACTCAGAAGGGACAGTTCTTTACTTTTAGGCCAGCTTTACAGTCTGTTAACTACTAAGAAGGTGGAGAGGCAAATGTATATGGAAAAAAATAATACCAAGAATTAATTCCTGAACTGAAGAGCATCCCAAAACCAAATATTTAGAACTTGAGGCAAATCTTTTCACAGAGATGAAGAGCCATATGGAGTGCAAGGGGAAGCGAGGAATGATTCTTAAGAAAGAAATATTACAGGGTCCTAGGAATGAGCCTGAAAAAGCTCCATACCAGGATTCAGTGTTAATACACATGAACTGCAGTTCACAACTAAATTTTTTTCTGAGCATTAGACTTGCTGTACATGAGAACTATGCACCTGAGAGTTTCAGTGAAAACATACTACCTACTAAACATTCACTTCAGGTAGCATGCATATTTTAACGTGGCCAATTACAAAAGTATCTAACTACCACCGTTTACAGGATTTTCTCTGCTTCTGAAGTTCAGCTATAGATTTAGGTTAGCAAAGTCTCAAAATATTCATTATTCTGCTATTTATTTACATTTTTTAAAACTTAGCTCATGCAATTAAGTGCTGATAGCATTGTTACTAGCAAAAAGCAAGCTCTTCCATTACTGTTAGCATATTACAGATCTCTGGGGTGCTTTTACAGAAAACAACGATGCTCTTGCTTAACAGTTGGCCATGTAAGATGCTTTTCCCAAGCAATTCTGGGACTCTGGAGACAATCTATGATAAAAAGTGTGATGTTCAGTCAAGATTCAAGTAGACATTTTTTCCGAGTGTATCCAGAAGAAAGACTAATTCCGCCTAATCGATGGAAAACAGCTTCCCAGTTCGATAAAACAGCACAGAATATACCAAAACTAAACAATGAGTCTTACTTCTGGACATCAGTCCCAAAACAGTTCTCACTGATAAACTTGGTCTATGCTAAAATAACAGAGATAACATCTCAAACACTCTGTAAGACCTCAGTGATTTGCAAAGAAAAGAATCAGAAGCTCAGTTTAATGTATCAATATGCTTAGTTTAGGTTCCCCTTCAGGAAAGAAAAAAAGCTGGAGATTGTCAAAAGTTGTTTTCGCTGAAAACAGATCCTGATGAACAAGTTCATGTAATACTGATTGATTTTATCTTCCAGAAAAACATTTTGATACAGAATGTTTAATTTCAAGATGCATACCTTCAACACACATATTCTTTGAGTGTTCTCACAAAAACAAAAAACAAACAAGCAAAAAAAACCCCAAACTGTCTTGGATGCAAGAATTATTTCTGCACTCTGTAGAGCTTTCTAGCCCCAAACTATCTATGCAATGGTTAAACTGCATAGTTTAAACAGAAAGTTTAAAAGGGTATGTGGCTAATACAATTCATATATCACGTTCTCACAAGCTATATTAAGAAATATGGAGCACAGATAATTTTTTTTTTAATTTATAGTCTCCTATGTCCTTTTTTATACACTATTTGATAACCCTCTAGTAACCAAACTCATAATACTGAAGGAAACAAATCTAAATTAGACAGATATGAATATAGATGGGATTTTTGAAGGTTTCAAGTTCTTGACCAAAAGCATCATCACAGAAGTGCATTAGTCTCACACAGAAATGTTAAAATATTTTATCTAGTATTTATATGTGAGAAAAAAATTCATCCCAAAAGTTTTAAAGAACTAAAGATCAGTAAGAAAACATCGATATCTATGATTTTATTACTTACAAAGAGCAAATTTAATCAATATGCATGAATTGACAGGTGTATGCAACTACTTAACAAGCTACATTTACAACAGAAAAGCCTGCAAGTAGGAAACAAAAGGGGAATTTTTCCTATCATCATATATTCTTGTGAAAAATACAAATTTGAAAATCCTTAACTGTCACTGAATGGGTATCAGTTTGGTTGAAAATCATCCCAAAAGTACCTTTTGAAAAGGGAGCATGTAAATTCACTTTTTAAAGTGTTAATTGAAAACAAAATGTTACTTTATTATTAGTGTGGTCAGAGATAGTGAAAGTGACACATTTCTTTATGCAGGTTCAGCAAGTCTTTTGCTAATGGTGAATTTTTTTCCTAATTTTTTCCACAATCTCTAGCCCATCTGAAAGTAAAATAAAATCTGTAAGTAACTTTATCTCCTAATAAGAGCAAATCATGCATCCAAAGTGTAAATTGGGCAACTTCTTTCACATGTGTGCTATTGAGGATGGTAAGTCAATGGTCCACACCATTAGCCCTTTTCAAAGCATACTAAGCTTCTAAGTTTCTATCAGATTTCCATAAGTACCCCAGCAAACTCTCCAATTTACATTAATTTCAACAGAATTCCATATGAATTAGGTAGCTAACCATCTTGACTACTTGGTCTGTTATTTACAAACTCAGCAACCTTACATACCTTAACACCTTTGAAAATACGGTCCTTATTGCCTTTATAAATAGAAGGTTTGCCTACTTATTGCCCTTTTCCATGTCTTCTATATAAATGAAATAAGTGATCCCAAAGTTCAGGTAACTATTCAGACAAAGATGATTTAATATAGCATTACATATGCAGCATCAAGCTCAGACCTAACATATTAAATTCTTGACTTTCAGGGGAAAAAAAAAAAAAACAGTTTCTCCATAACTAAGCAGTTTCAGCAGCTCTTCATTTTTCTGCTCTTAACCTAGCCCATGCCAGATGGATGCAGAGGTGGCCTGCCTACCATTGCTAGGAGGATTCACTCTCACGGCTGAAAATAATGGCTGGGTTGTTCAAAATAATCTAAAGAAGTTGAAGACTGCCTAAGGCAGTTCTCAATTTTACTGGGATTCAAGCACTTAAGTCCTCTATGTTTCTTTGAGGTGTCTGTTCACTGATGCTCCAAAAGAAGAGAACTACATCCTGACTGAGTAAGTGAACCTGTGTCATGATCACCTCAACTAGGAATCCAGCTTGGTACCCTTCTGTGGCAGCTTGTTATTTCATATGATCTCCAATTCAATAAACTGTCACACTAATTAGGACACATTTATTTAGTAATTATACCATCCTTATGCTGAAATCTTAAAGGGAATTGCAAAACTACTAACTGCAGAAAAGATAATTCTTATAAAGGATCCAGATAACAATTAGTAAAGCAAGCAAGCAAGCTAGCTTGGAATACAGAGTTTGTCTTGGCAAACAAATTATGTATGGAAGAATAATAATAACCACATCCTTTTACTAACATATTGGCAAACAAAAAAGTTGGGGGTGGGGTGGGGTTTTTTTAGCTCTTAGTTTGAGCAATTCATTCATTGTTTAATGAAAAGACCTGTAAGTAAATAATGACACAGAGTGAAGGCACTCTAAATGGAAATATACTTGACAAGACCTGAACTGGCTAATAGCATTAAAACAAACGCAGGACTTCAGTTCTGCTGTAGTATAAACAGAGGTTCACTACACAAGTTTATTTTACATCATTCCACCCTCAAATGTATATGTAGTACACTTGTTCAAGGCAGAAACTAGAATGAAATGTAAGCCTGTAGCTGAAATTCTTGTGTATCAAAGTATATTAGAATCTAGGCTGAGAAGAAAATAAAATAAACCATATAGAGAAATATGGTGGGTTTTTTGGAAACTTATGGCTTAGAAAATTTTTTACATTCTCCACAAACATGTTGCTTATAAACCAAAAACAACTGTCACAACCTATTTATAAAGATATTCCAAATCTTTGCATCTGGATACATGCACACTCATAAAAAACAACAGCTATGGCCCATGACCAATGAGTCAATATTCTGAAATCTTCTAAATCCCTTGTCCATCAGGGGCTCTGCCGACACTTTTAGCAGTCCTATTTTAATTGCTGCAACTGGAAATGGTATTATATATTGCTATATGTTTTCCAGTACATAGGATTAGAAAATACACTCTATTGCTGATTCTGAAAAACTGTTAAAGATTTATATAAAAAAAATCATTCAAAGCAAATAGTAAATTAGTCTGTGATTTATGCTTAACATTGTAAAATGATCAAAGTCAGATACACATTCTGAAATGTGCAGGGAACCAGAAAATGTACCAGACCTTGCTAATATATGGAATTATCAAAGACCTCCCAAATGACTTAAGTTAATTCAAGCCCCTTGTTCACAATTAGACTGTTATCATGAAATCTGCCATTTGGTTCCTTACTATCACATCTATGCAGAGAAAGTAGCACACACTGGAAAAGAGTTAGATTACTAGACCCTTACATCTTTTCTCTCCCGTTAAAAAAAAAAAAAAAAATCTGTTTAAAGAAATGTATTTTCTTTCATGTGAACTTGACGCTGTCTAATTTAATTCTTGATGTTTCTTCCATTGTACGATGAGGTGTCCTTTGAGGAAGGAAAAACAGCTTGTGTTTTGATAACAAACACAAAAAAATAGTTGCATCTCTGCTTTCAAAGAGACAAGCTGTTTTTATTGCCTCTGAAGAAGCTCATTACAATATGATGGACAAAATGTCAGAAATAATTAAGTGCAAAAGGTGATTTATTTTATTTTATTGAGAGATAGATATTGGAAATATTGCTGCTTTTCTGCAGGCCTCTCGTCCCCTCCCCCACCCCATGTTCTTGGTCACTTGGCATGAATTTATCACAAAATAAATTAAAAGCGAAAGAAATGAAGGAGAGAAAGTAACATACCATATGAAAATACCATTAATGCTTTTTCTTCATGAAAAGAAAGTTAAAAGAGCTTGATGTTAGAATAGACACTGTTGCAAGACAGTGTTCACATACATACACACACAAAATCAAAACTGTTTGCACTTCACAGAAGGAGCAGAGCTTTCTCTGAAGCTCAAAAGCCTTTGGACTTTTTCTCGTTTCATATTGAGGAGGTTGTGCTTCTCCCCACCCCAGGGTCAGCGTTGTAAACATCAGCCCATCAAGATAAGAAAGTCAAGGCAGATGATATTAATTACCTGTCCTTTCAAGTCATCCCTGTCTCACATCTGGTTTCCTCTTTGTAACATTCATCTAGGCCAATAAAAACACGAGAGTGGGGGGAGAACACAAAACCACTTCAACAGCTTTCTTCTTTCCTGGGCTGCTAATGGCACACGAGTGCTTCATTTGCTGCATACACACACTCAATCACACACGGACACACACATGCACGCATGTGGTATGTTTAGTAATCTTTAGCACAAAACAATTAGTATCCTGCAAACCAAAGCCTATCTGAAAATTGTGAGGTTAGCTCCAGCCACACCATGATACTGGTGGAAATCTATCCTGTATCTTTTACTGCTTTTCATATAAATTATTGGTAGCAATTGGACTTTTCAGGTATGTTGTAGATGTGTTTCCTGAAGCCTGTCATTGAGACCCTTAAACAAATCAAATATGGGTGCTTTAGTACTTCAACAGTCTTAACAGACCTCACCATTTGGACATCTTCCCTTACTTGGTTTTATTTCAATACATAATCTGTCACTCAGACCAGACAGATGGTCACTTCTCTACCAGCATCTGTCACTTCTGGACCAGAAGAAAGAATGGCCATTCTTTTTTCCATAGATCACAACATAATAAAATAATAATTTAGCTAAACTTTATAAGCTTATTTTCATCTTTTTTTCAAGTGATATCATAGTCATTTTTGCTGCTGTTGAAAGTAAGTCTTTACCACGTTAGTTTTGAACAGGAATGCTGTCAGTTCAAAATTTCCTTTTTGTTGCTTCTTATAAACATTACGAAGAATTAGTAACTTTTACTTTAAATTACTGTTTAATGGAAGGAGCTTTCAAATTTTCCAAAGGTCTTCAACGATCTCAGCTGTTCTAAAGTATATTCTAAAGTTCAGGCAAAAAAATATCATTTACTATACAGCTAGGCTCTCGCTAATGCAGCCAGTCTACTTTAGTTTCAGTTCATAATTTTGAGTGAAAAGCTCTACACCTAATTTCCATTCTTTAACCTATTCTGTCTATGCATTTCTATTTGCTTTCAAAGTCTCAAACTGCTATGCACAGTTATTTTCATACATGTTATACAACCAAATCTAAGGGTCCATTAGCTATATCACATGTACCTGTAAATAGAATGCTAAAGAGTTGCGTGTCTGTACTACAGGAACAATATATACACAAGCTTTTATTTACTAAATGAAAGGATCTGCAGTTCCTCTGAACTCTCCTTTCATTCTGCTGCCAAGGACAGACTAGATAAATACTGTGGTGAGATCTGTTTATCGATTAATTTAATTATAGTTATTATCTACAAAGAACACTATATGATAGTAATTCAAAGTCAGATATACAGATATGCAAACAATGTTAATCTCAGCATTGCTTCAATTCAGTCATTTTGTGCATATCCATTTTCATGCTGTATTTAATTACATGCTCACATTTATGCTTTTTCCACAAAAACACTGCCTCAATTAGTGGACATCGTTTTACTAAAACCTGGTTCATACAGTGAAAACAAACTTATTTCCTTTGTAACTGCTATGTTTCTTTCTCTCTAGCATTCACTGTAGAAAGATTTTTTTTTACAAAAAATTTAATCTCCACAGAACATTCCAAATTGTTGGGGAAATAATGGTGTCAGCCACACCTGCACCAGCTCATCAACCCCAGCAATAAAAAGAATAATTTCATTTCTATAACTGCAACATACTCCTACAGAACAGTATAGCATACAACGTTATATGGAACATGAATTTGCAGCAAGACAGCCCACAGTAATGAACATCAGCCACCGATTAGCAGTACTTACATTTAACAGTGCAATGCTACCAACTACAGAGTAGCTAGAGCAGATTTAACATGCTGTCTCATTCCAATAGGTTGTGGGGCCAGAACTGTCCCATTTAGAGTGAGCACAGGTATCTCCATGCACATGGCAATCAGCACAGCAGACATGCCCTTTGATCCATCATCTCTGCCACAAATTTCTGATGCAGCCTTTAGCAAGGTAGTGCAGCTGTTCTTTGCCTGTCAGTAAACCTGGGACAATAATATTTACCTCCTTCTAGCATTTAAAAACTTGATGCAGAAATTAACTAGTTTGCAAAATATTTTGAACAAGGAAGTATGTAAAAAACAGATCTAGGCTACTGTATAAAAAAGCAACTGCAACTACATTTGTGCACCCCTGATCTAGGCTAGTCAAGGGACTGAAATATTTAGGCCACAGATCATGAACATTCCAAAGATTCTGATTTAACGCTGCAATAACTTAACTGTGAGCCACAACCAAACCAACCAGTGGTGTGACTGCAGCGTATGGCACCTCTCAGGACATAATGTGATAATTAAGCTAACAGATCCTTAGGAAGTAACACCATAAAATACTAACTAGTCAGGCAATTCTTAGCTTGTGTCTGGATTCAAAGGCTCTGTACACAGCAAAAGCTGCATGTGAACATTCAGTTATACAGCTTATGTGGTAATAAGGTATTACAGTAATGGTATCTCATCCTTAAGCAATACACCTAGTTATGCTCTACCATACATATAGACGTTGCCTACTGGTGCTTAATCAGAGAAAAGCATGCTAAGTCACCTTTCTCTTTTCTGACAATATGCAAAAATTATGACTTGGAATTCAATTCTCTAATCACAAAAAACTGCCACATAACTCTTACAGCCAAAATAATTTTATTTCAGTCAGAGCTCTTTCAAAATAGCATCCTTGCTAGTCACATCTCCTTGAAGGATTTTTAACATGTGGTTATGCAGTACACCTAGTTGTAGCCCAGGGAAGTACTACCCAAGTTCACCTCCTTTGGATGTGCCAGAACAGTCCAAGCTTCCTACACGCTGGTGTGCAAGAAAAAACAATTTCTGAAACATTTTCCCCAATAATAAATGCATGGGATATCCTGTTACAAGAATTTAAAAGAGAATTTAAATTTATCCATTGATTCAATAAATGGGATTTAACAACTTTGGATTACAATTATCAGGCCTTAAATCAATTAAATATTTTCAGCATAAAAATTCATATAGTAAAATCTCACAGGGATGACCAGTATGTGTGCCTCTACCATGGCAGTGAACATCAATTCATATATTTGTTCAGTCTCTCTCAACCAGTATATATATCCTTTTGAACAGTTTATGTATGTAGGTAGATGAAACTTTCGTTTTTAGTTTGACTCAATCCTGGGTTTGAATTTCCTGATTTGACTTCAGCATATTTTTTGAGTAAGTACTTTGAAGATTATTCTGAGGAATTATAAGGCATTGCATCTGTAGTATGCCTTTAAATGTCTAGCTAGCAAACATCAGAACTATTTGATCTGGTTTTATAAAATGAACTTTCAAGACTTTGAAAGATAGTTTACACTTTGAAAAAGATTAAAAACTTCTGTGTTGATCTCAAATAATAGGAGAACATTCACATGCTTCAGGGAAAAGGAGGTGCACTGCAGTATGAACATATAAAACCAAGCAAGCAGTCTAATGTTTTCTGGGTATGTTTTCCAGCACAAATTTAAGACAGACGCGAGCAACATAAATCCTGCTTAACATCTCTTGCTTAGCAACACAAGATGTTTGATAATATATGGGATATTTAACACTGAGAGCCATGCACCCGGACTCACATAGAAATGAACAAGGACTAAAAAACACCGTATTTTCTCTTAGAAAGAGATAGCATTATCAAAGTGCTTAAGTGATTAAAGTTCCTAAGCACCATTTAAAAAGTAACCTAGGCTGAGCTTTCAGTGTGGCTTCAGAACTTACATGCATAAGACTTTTCCAGAAACATTTATCTCATATTTATTCAGCAAATAATGCAGTTCATAGTCCACTGCACCAAAATCCTTGCTGAAAGATGATTCTTGGATGAATTGTAGCACAGTAGCTACCAGTACACATCCATTCATACTGGGCAATACTGCCTTTGAGAGCAGAAGTAGTAACAGGATGCCAGCAGTAGGAACTAGCACTAGTTACAAGCTTCAGTGTGTAAGCACTTAATGAAAGAAGTAATCTAGAGATTTTCATTTATCTTTCAGATGAGTAGCTTCTACCTAGCTAAGCTGCCAAAGTATATGCAACTTTCAACCTTGCCAAATAACTGCATTGCCACTGAAATCAGCAGTATAACTCCTAGCTTTCTAGTTCACTACCACCAGCAACTTTTCTTGAGAAACAACTTCAAGCTTAATAACACAAAGTGAAAATACAGAAAGGAGAGCATGCAGGCACTCTTCTATATTTATTCTATGTTTACCTAAACAAATCATCTGGCCTACAATTACAAGGTGTCTCACATAGCTAAGGACTTTAAAACTGTGCATCCAAAGCCAACACATTTAAGGCAGGACCTCTCCAGTGGCTTCCAGTGTATTTGAGAACAACATGGAAACAGTCTTGGATGAACTAGGCACAGATAGTTACACTATGTGTGCGATACTGGCACAGTGACACACAGAGGATGAATAAAAAAATATATCGTGTAACGTACTGCTTGAATATTGAATTTTAAAATCTCTCCGCAGTATACAATAACCAAGAAGGAAAGGAACGGATAATGACTTAAAACAAAATATACAGTTTGAATTAGCTGAGATTTATATAACAAGCAGCCAAGGTCTGACACCGACCTGGGTGTCACTTAATAGCTTTCATATCTATGCTGTTTAAGCATGTAAAGACCTATTGCTTCTCTAAATAAATGTAGATAAATATGTGTATGTATTTTCAAAGTAGCTATTGAAAGAAAGTATGCCAGACTAATGTTCATACACTCATTGAGAAAAGGGTTGGGTGTCAGTTAGTTACAAGCCATTATCATCCCAACAAAATTATGTTCATCAGATTAAATGAGCTATGTGAATTTATTCCATACTTGACACAAATGTCTAAGTGTTCATTAATATATAGATGAAGAGATAATACCAGGTTTAGTCAACAGATATGTTCCCCATTGAAAAGCCTACGCTAATAGCTGCAGACTCTAGACACTTAGTCTTGTTAACTGCTTCCAAAATAAAGATTTGCTGTAACAACTTGGAAATTCCTAGAAAGTTTCTCAATCCAGTAATTCCCAGAAAACACAAATATTCCTGGAAAGCACTTCAAAAATCCTCCAAGTTAACAAAAAAAATCCCACCTCACAGTAGAAAACACTGACTTTCAGAGTTCCTAGAAAGCATAGAAAAACACCTAGAAAGACTCTCAATCCAGGAATTCCCAGAAAGCACTCAGATTTCTAGAAATAACTCGGAAATTCCTATAATGTTTCTATAGTCTGAAATTTCTAGAATGCACTAGAAAATCCCTATGAACTAGGAATTCCTATGCCCTGTCACAGGACACATCAAAACAACTGGGAATATTATTGATATTATTGCATGTCTCCACACGGTAGAAGCGTGCATGCCACAGATGTTGCACAAGAAGCCTTGAGAGTCAGTATCCACCACTTAGTCTAAGACAACCAGGTGGGCTCTCTGGTTAGGCTAATACTTGTGAAGCTTGATGAGCTTTCATGAATAGCCACATTTGGGGAGCACAAATTAACTGCAAAATGCTGTTTCTAATTCTGTGTTTTCTGTGCAAACCAAATTCTGGATTAATTTGTCTACTTGGGAGTATATTAAGAAAAAATGCTTTCATAGCTAGTGTTCATATTGTCTTTGCAATGAAGTGATGTGATTCCACAACCACAAGAAAATATATTTTCAAAGAAACACAAATCAATTAAAAACGTGAAACAAACTAAACCAAAAGGTAATAGAAGCCATTTATGCATATGTGTGTGTGTGTGTTAAAGCACTATAAATTAAATTTACTAAGTAAAATCCAACAGACTGCCATAACTGCACACAGAAATTTTATATGTTTTCATCTTGTATAGCATACACAGAGAAGAAAGACACTATCTTCATCCTTATAACAGGATACACCTATAAAACGCTTAGTTTCTTTAATTCTCTTTGGAGAAACATGTATTCTATGGATATTGTAAAAATAATGTTGTGGCTAGATTGCCAGCATACCAAAGAAGAATTAGGGTCCAGTTCCAAGCTTTATCCCATACTTTTTGTATGATAATGGGAAAACCACTTAATGCCTATATTCCAATTTTCTTTTCAGAAGGGTTTATTGTATTGCACCATCAGTATAACACAGTGCAATTTATAATTAAATAAAATGGTCAGTTTATTCTCAAGTCCCGTCTTCTTTTCCACCCAGTTTTGTGGGCTGAACCAAGGTTAACAGGTAGTTACACAAGACAAGGACTCTTGTAATGGTATTCAGCTATTATCAACTCCTATTTTAAGGTGCACTGATATGTAACGTCACCCATACAAGAACCCAGGCACAGAAAACACATGATGTGGAAAAAAAAACCACGTCTGAGCTAAACTGAAAAAACAGGTAGGCCTCATTCCAATTGCAAAAAAGCCATTTACCATTCCTAAATATTCTTTGTTAGGAGGGCCATTGAACAAAAAAGGAAAAGGAGCTGTTAGAGCGTTATATGGTGCAAATGAGAGCACTGATAAGAGGGTGCAGGAATGCTAATGACTACTAATAATTAATATTTAGCATTTCTAAAGCCTTTTCATCTGCAGACCTAAAAAGCTTTTCTTAAAAGCACACAACTGTTACTCTCTCCATTTAATAGAAGGAGGAAGCAAAAAGACTCTCCAATTTCTTTGTATTTTAAAAAGCGTACACTGATAGTTCCTAGGAACCTACCAAACACAAGTCCTGCTCTTCCAGGTTCTGTGCCAAACCCTTTTAATAAAATAGCTCCTGCCTCAAACAGTTTACAACTGAAATAGGCAGGAAAATGAAAGGATGGGGAGAGAGGCTGAGCATAAACATGACATTAAGCATACAGCCCTTTTGGTAAGGTTGTTGGGTTTGGGTTTTTTTGGGGGGTGGGGAGCAGGGAAGGGAGGAGGGCAGGTGGATTTAAGGAGGAGCTAGAAGAAACATAAGCAAAAAGAGACACTGAAGGAAATGTGCTGGACTGGACAGAGTTGAAAGAAATTATCAGGGGAAATGTGGAAGGTTGGCAAGATTAACAGAGGGAGAAGAAAAGCTGGTAAATTATAAGGCAGAGGAAATTCACCAAAATGGACAACTCTTTGCTGTTATTACATGAACTGAAGCACCCATATTTGATGTCTCCTATTAGCTAAATTGATGCAACTCTTTTGCTAGCTCCTCTCTGCAGACACTTTCGCCAAAGCTACATGATAGTTAATACCCTAGTAACTCTAAAAGAGGACTGATGCAGCTATGATGATGGCTACCTCAACACAGTGTACCAGGGTAAAATTTGCTAAACTGTGCATTCAGCTAGGGAAACTAATTTGCTGGAGCAATTAGGAAGTGAATTAGACTAGACACAGAGAAATATTTCCGTTTCTTTGTATATGCATTTGTGTGCATGACTGCCCCCAAGTATAGTGGTCCTTTGATTCTTCAAACTAGCGGATGTTGCACTAACCTGAAAGCTTAAGAGGGCCTACTCAACTGGAAGAGGACAGTTTGATTAGACAAAGTCTATGTCTGAAGAGCTGTGGCAACAGACAAATGCCAGACAGGAAAATGCACAAAATATCCAGGACATAAAGGAAAATACTAAGAGTTATCATTCACCCTACAGCAGTTTTTAAGACATCCCATACTACTAGGCATTTTACAGGTATATGTTGTGAAACAGTCCTGCCTCACAGAGTTTGTAATCTAAACAGATACAAAAGACAGAAGCAAGAAAGAAATACACATGTACAGAGGAGGCCAGCAACTTGCTCAAGTCACCTAACAAGCTGATGGCCACGAGATAGAAATAAAACTTTTAAATTTACAATATATTAGTCAGACAACTAGAAACAATTAAACAAATTAAAGGTCAAGAAGCTATTGTTTGCTACTGAGACATAAGCTTTAGGCCATATGAGCAATCCTGATGTATTTCTGTCCAGACTAAATCAATTTGTACTATAGCTGCAAGCGAGAAAGTGAAACTACAACTTAAAGTGAGATGAAGTCAAAACACCATTAGAAATCCAAACTGACATTGATCATCAAATACTACGCATGTGAGACAATATAGACTGTCTGAATACTACAGAAGGCCTAAGCTTAGTGTTTTCACATAGTGACACTGGTCTGCTAAAACAGAGGTGCACCATATAGAACTATATCATCTACACAAAGCTCTTTGACATAAATCCAAAATGGCATCACAAATTATTATATTCATTTCATGAAGGCACACCTCTTTTTCTTCCTTTTTTGTACAACAGATACAAAACCACCCCATAATATTCCTTCCAGTAAGGGTGAAAGTAAAATTGCAGAGTCAGAAAATGACAGACCTTATTTACAGGACAGAGAGAGAATAGAATGGTTTTCTGGAGAAGTCACTGAGGAAATTAGACTAAACAGTCATCTGACAGCAACCTACTAACAAAAACATGTAGACAGTGAGATTCTCATACTGATGGAGCAGAAATAAATACATTTTGTTACCTTTGTGTTCAACCTTTGTCAGCATCTACTGAAATACTGTGCCTGATACTAGCATCTACAGCACAGGTAGATTGCAGACAGTTCAGAGAAGAGAGCTATTAATAAAATAATGACTCATGGGGAAATAATTGTGGAACTCAAACTACCTGGGCTAACACAGAAGATATCAGCTCCTCACATTCTGTGATGACCTAATGGGAAACAAATGTTTGATAGTAGGTACTTCAGCATAGCAGATAAAGACACTGCAAAAAGAAAGGATGGAGAGTTAGAGCCCAGTAAGTTCAAATCAGAATTCTGTTACAGGGAGGGCAATGACTTGCTGAAGCCACTACTAAGTCTAAATAGGCCCACTATCTAAGGTATAAGATATAATTGCTAAACCTGCATACACAGACAAGAAGATACAGGTTTATCTAAAGGATAAGCTTCTGCTCAGAGAAGATTGAGTAAGATTCTCTTGTTTATGTGTGCACTTTACAAGGGGGACAGAAAAATGCTCAAGCTTTACAAGCTTCCACAACTGTACAAAATCTTCTGCATTTTGATGGTAAAACAGAAAAAGAAATCATGCCTGGGCTCTAATGTGGGCCCTTGCAGAGATCAATTATATTCTTACCATCCAAATATATTTAACATAGTTTAGCATTTCTCTACTTATGAGGCCAAATTTTCAAAGCAGTGAGTGGGAGGTACATGCATAAATCCTGTTACTTCTTAACAGTGTTTCTGCACATACCTTCCATGATCCCCTTTGGAAATTTAGCCTATAATCTCCACTTGTGTAGTGTGTCTGCTGTAGGTGTAGACATGACTGATGTAAAATATTACTCCCTATCCCTTCAACTAGTTTTTCATTTTCTTTTTTTTTTTTCTTTTTTTTTTTTTCCCTGAGATTATTGTATTCAGGTCTGTATAGTGGTTTTGCTTGTCAAGATGTAAGACCTTCTACATTCCATGCTCTGATTTCCAAGGCTATGCACATAGAAGGGGGCTGGGGAGAGAGGAACAAATAATTTTCCAATTCTTTCATTCATACCAAAGTTAATAGTTAATGTATAATGATGCCTGCTTACCAGCCAAAAAAATGTATTTCATACCATGTTTCATTACTCTCAAAATACATAGTATTTCAATCAAAAGGAGGCATCGGGAATTAAAAATGGGAGCAGCTTCCTCCTCTTTCTACATAATGCACATATAAAGAGATGGACAAAAATAGATTGAAAACTTGGGGAAACAAAAATAGCAAGCCTAGCAAAGCCACATAACTGGATTAATTCAATCGCTATGACATTACAGGAATAGGCTTTCTGTTTTCAATGAATTGCAACAAGAAGTTGTGGCAGGAATCATTCCTCATGTTATAATGCTTAGCAGAAGCAGAAGCTTAACAGCTATTGTGATTTAATTTCAGATTTTTATGTTGAGAATCCAGCAAAAGTAGTTTCAGTTGTTGAGTCTCTTCGCCCTTTTCTTTTCCCTTCTCCTGGTAAATGCATTTTTAGCTGTCATAGCTAGAGTCAGCTGCCTCAAGAGACACCCTTGAAAAAGTCATAGATCATCCTACCAGTATATAAATTTTCCAAAATACAAACAGAATGTAATGATAATTATTTAATAATAGTTGTCACATCTTTGCTTAGACAAATAATCGTGCAAACTGAATATTTAAAACATGCCAAAGCTAGAGCTCTCTGAAAATTTTTCAGTGAAATATTTTTATTGCATTGCAAACTGACGGTTTTTCAAAACTCTACTGTTGTGGAAATATCTTTATTTTAACAAAATTTTTATCATGGGAGATTTCTTATTTCTGCAACAGAATTTCTGACAAAAATCTGTTTCTCATGATTTTTTATGCTGGGTCATGCCAGGATTTTTTCCAGTCAGCTACACCATTCAGGGGAGAATCTGTCTCCTTCATTTGTGGAAGAAGAACTGAAGGTCTGTCAACCTTCAAAGGGTATTTATGGCCAGATTCCAGTCCAGTTCTCATAAAACTGTTCAAGACAGTATAGAATCACAGCACAAGCAACTACATGCTTGCTCTGTGCATGACATGCAGACCTCTGTGCACGACATGCAGAATACTAGAAAAAATGTTTATAAAAACAAAGGCTAAAATGCGATATAGCTATGACCTTAGATTTGAAAGCTCATAAGAGCAGAGATTTACCATGTTTGCATATATCAGTCAATCAAATAATCTAAGCTTTAGCCATAAAGAGACAATGACAACATCCAACCCTACTGTAGTGCTTTTCTCCTGAAATTTGTTAAACAATAAAGTCTCAAAACAATTTTGATAAGAAATAAATTATCACTTCATTCATTTCACAGGTGAATAAAGGCCTGGTCCAGAAACAGTAATCAAACTGGGATATTTGTCAGGGAAAAATATAGAGTGTTATGTGCATATTTGAAAGAGACCTTCATCGCTGGTCTCTTCCAAATGAAGTACATCTCACCATACTCCTATGAAAAACTCATAGAAAAAGAGCATATAAGCACCAAGCAGACAAATAATATGTGAAGATATTTTACAACTAGTTCTTTTTATTGCTTAATCCTTAGAAGTAAACAATACACTTTAGGCAATAAATATAGTGCCATATGGATAGTGAGAGATAAAAGACTGTCAGGAATATTGCCAAGATTGGTGTTTCTCTACAGAGTCTATAGTATCTACAGTGTTGCCAAAATAAAACAAGGACAAGTGAGGACAGAAAACCATCTGGGCAGATTGCAGCAAAACAAAAAAAACCACAAACAAACAAACAAACAAACAAAAAATTCTATACTGAGTTAAAATAAAAGAGAGAAAATAATGAATCTGATAACCACAATCTAACAAATTCTCTATTATTAATTTTTATATCTGAAAAATATTTTTCAATATCCAAAACTGCCTTAAAAGTATAGCTTTTGTTTCTCTGTGTGCAACCATTTCTATAATGAAATCAGGAAAAAATATTTTTGCAAAACACCATTGGTAAATATTTGGCCAATGAGCAGTCCTTTCAAGCTTTTGGCAATGGCAATTGTATTCCTACACTCAAATTGAGTACAAGATCATTGTTGGTCTCGAAGGGTAAAGGGTATCAGTCTGGTCACTACAGTTTATTATATGATTTGCATCTAAGTGTATATTTCTGCTTGTTTATACTAAATCTTTTTGGTAAAATGACTTAAAATTACTCAACTAAACAACCAAAAATAGCCAGCCCAAACAAGGACTGCAATCCAAACAAGAAAGACTACTCCAGTGTCTGTACAATTACTAGCCATCAATATGCTATGCTACTCATAGCTCTTCGTGACATTCACCAGTTGTCATACAACAGGGAAAGACCTTCCCACCTACAATTAAAATCATTGTTGTGTGGCTGTTGACATTGAGTAGCCATAAATTTGCAGATTTGCACTATCATGTCACATTTGGTTTGCTGATAAATACATGACAAAAGTTGAGAAATGGATGTTTATAATTGGATTCTTTTAGTCCACATCAAGATGTCCAAATAAGTAGCAAGGAATACAAACAGTTAAGTACCTAGACGTTCCCATTTTCATCAGTAAACCACCTGACCACTAGAAGAAACACATGCAGTGTTGTTTCTTGCAGTTCATATCTTGGGGCGTGTTTCTGTCAGCATATGAAAGTGCTTCTGTAGAGGAACTTAGAGGGTTAACTAACATTGATAACATACAGTTGTGGGCTTGCTTCTGGGGTGGTGGGTTGGCTGGTGTGGATAATGTACAGCTGTGGCTTGTTTGGGCTAA
>JAVJGI010000036.1:7007585-7015085 GCA_035590275.1 Ibycter americanus
AGCAGGGTGGACTGGCCTGAAGAGGATGAAGAAACAGCATGGACAGTAGATGAATTTTTGGAACCTTGTGTGGGAAAACCTTGTTGCGGCTTGATAGTTTTGTAGTGCTGTGATATGCTTCTATATTTTTTATTTCATAATTGACTCCAATTTTGTATTACAAAGAAAGAAACTACTCCCTTCCACCTTCCTCTGCCCCAGTCTCTCACAAAACTAACAACATATGCCAGAGGTTCTGGGATAAAACAAAAAGCCAAATGCCACTCCATGGTCCAGAAAGTATCTTCAAACTATCTCTGAATAGCTAATTATGGATGAGGGAATTAGACTGCACCATGCCTTTGTGTGTGTCAGCATTTCCTATGCTTACTGATTTCAAGATATACAGATCCCATGATATGGGTTGCTGAGGAAAAGGAAGTATTATTGCAGCTATAGGTAAAACCATACGTGCCAAAGGCTGCTATGTTATATCTGTTTATACAAATCATTTAGAGGGAAAATCTCATCCCTTAGGTCTCTAATTAGACCCTCTCCAAGGCATTGAATGCCTCCTTGAAAGTGCTGAGCACTGTCAGCTTGGAAACTGAGGAGACGTGGCACATTCCATCATCTGTTTTAAGTTCGTCTGCTATGCCAACACAATTTGCAAATGGTTATTACTGTCTAAGAAACTATAGATCCCAGTTTCTTCTTAGGACACCCCTGCCAGCAGGATGAGACATGCATGTCTTCATCTACTTTAGTAAGTGAAGTTAGTTTTAACGACTAAGGAAGAGAATTTATCTAAAGCTGGCCAACTTCACACTAAAACAGATGATGACCACACACATTCTGTTCCACCTGCCGGAATTCTAGGGCAGAAATCTTCAGCAGAGAGGCAGCTGGAAGAAAAGCACGGGGAAGGAAGGGGAGGAGGGAAAAATGACAGGAACGTCTCCAACCTCTCCAGCTAGAAGACAGCATCTGGCTATGCCTTTAGGTTCTCAGAAAAAAAAACAGGTTTTCAGTCATTGCACAAAGCAGAATGAATCTTTGTATTTAATAGTTCAAATGCTTATTGAAAAGACTAACTGAGAAAATTATTTTAAATCTTTCTTAATATAGCTTACAAAAGATAAACAAAATTAAACACTTAATTGTATTCCTTATTCTCATTGATTTAGTGCCGAACTTGGAAAATCCTGCCTTACATAAAGAAAATGGGGTCAGATTAATTAAACTCACTGTTGTGGTCAGTTGTTTCATAAATATTTGTTTAATGGGTTTTGTTTTGTTTTTATTTAGCTCTACAAATAAAAAGCCTTGCTTATAATTCTCCATGAAATATCAAAATATCTTTTCTTAAGAATCTGCTGGAGTTGAGCATTTGGGTTCTGAGTGTTTCCAGCATTATCAGGTTAGAACAGAACAAACAGACTAAAGTCTGACATCAGCACTCTTCCCAGCAGGATACACTACTTTTTTCATTAGAATCTTTGAGCCTGAGATCAGACACAGGGAAAGATTAAAACAAATATGAATTTAATCAAGGGATTCTACTTTCCTGGTGTGGGAACAGGAACATGCTGACATAAATAGAGGACGAAGCACTAGGGCGTCTGAACCAAATCAAAGACGGCTTGCTTACCACTAACTGCTCAGATGATCCATATCATAACAACAAAAAGAAAAACAATTATTTATTCTTTTTGATGTTGCTGCTCAGAAGTAACTTCCTTTTTGAAGAGAGCAGGGTCAAAGCCAAGTTATTGTTTTTGCTTGAAACTTTGTCAGTGAGGGACTAAAAGTTATTAGGTATGACTTACTTTGGGGATTTATGTGGGAAAGTTAGAGATGTTCATTTCTTGTGGGTAATAACTTGGGGGAAAAAAAGCTACTTGTAAAGTGAACTGAAATTTCATTGTTGTTATGGAAAATCAGACCAGTAAGGAAAAAATAAAGAAGATAATGCCTTGAAGCCTCCTAAAATAGATGGTACACAGCCAGCTTTCAGTCTGAGCTAATGGCCAAAATCAAGCCTAGATACTTCATAATACTGAGCAGATTCTGCAGTTAGAGATAAGTATGCTCAACATTTGCAAATGAGTGGCTGCACAGAAAACTCAGAGATTTTTTCTAGTGCACTGCAGATTTAACAAATGGTTATCAAAGTCTCTTTTGATCATTGCAACTAATAAAACCAATTAGAAGGACAAAGTCAAATGGGATAGGCAAAATAAAGAATCTGCAAAAAGACAGATTTGGTGATTTGAAAGAGTATTTTCTACTATGTAAGATTCATTAAGACTCTGTCCTCAACCTTATAAAAGTCAAAGACAAATCATGCCCAGAAGACTATGTATGTTAAATTTATATTCAGAAATAAACTGAAGAGTTTACATTTGCATAACATACAAACGTGAATCTTCATAACATACTTTTTAAGTATGTAAGCTCACTGCCCCCATTTTACAGATGAGGAAAGCGATGTTAATGTTTCAAGTAGGAAAAGAATCCATAGAGTGCTCAGATCTCAGCTGGAGCCACATTCATTTTGCCTTATAGCCACAAAATTACGGGGCACTGATATTCAAGAGAAAGAAACCCAAAACATGAACTCCAAGTAAGTGGAACTGCAGGTTCTTAGCACTTCACATGCCATGTAACTTGCCTCATTTTATTTGCAGAGAGAGAGAGAGGAAAAAAAAGAGAAGGGAAAAGCCTGCTTTGGGGGGAAAGCATGTCAGATATTTGGAGCTTAACATAACTTCCGATAGCTACAGTACTCCAGCCCTCCTCCCACTCCCACATTTTAGAAGGGGACAGAGCAGGTGCAGAACTATTATATGTTTACTTTATTGTAAAGGGAGATTGAAGTAATAATGTATTAGATTAAAATCTGGTTGCATTTACTAAGCTGCAAATTCAATGATAAGGGGATTTCACACCAAAATGGAAACTCAGCTGACGACTTGAGTTAACATGGAACCAAGCCACAAACCCTGTTGGGTACACTAACCCCAAATTCAGTCATGTTCAAAACCAGATCACAGCTTTTATGTGTGGGCAATAGTGGAGTTGAGGCTAAGAGCTCTAACAAGAGCTATCATTAGTGATGCAGTGAAGATGACATACTCTGAGAGTGAAAATGTTTCTCATTTTGCATAAGAATAAAAAGAAAATCTAAGTTCACACGGGAGAAGCTGGAATCCATGCGACACACAATACCCAGTGGCAAACTCAAACCAGCATGCTCTGTGGCAAGTATACACTTAAACAAAATGCATCCTTGGGAGGGCAGAATGTAGTGTTTCTCCTCTTCCTAATAAGTGCACTAATCCTTCTACAGCATTTCCTAACTAATTAATTCATGAACCTATAAATATTAAACATGGCAATTCTACAACTCCAGAGCAAAACATCAAAAATGGTATCTTAGAAAACATTAAAGATTTTTGTTTGAGATAAAAAGATTTGACAAACAAAAGAAGCACAAGGCTGACAAGAATACTGTAGGGTCTCGGAGACAGACCTGGTGAGAGAAAGAAGGTGTTTCTGAGGCAAATTTCTAGACAAAGTTCCCATTGGTTTGGTTTCCATGAGGAGAAAGAGGGGCAAGACCACAAAATAGAGAGAGAGAGAAAAGTGAAAACAAAACCTGAAGAAATTATCTAACACCATGATAAATAGGGTCAGTTAATACCTCAGACATCAAGGGAATAGGCTGTCTACAGCATTTAGGAGGAGAGACATATATGAATAGCAACAAAGCATGCAAGTAACAGTAAATGGAAGCTTTTTATCAGTAATAGGAAAGATGATTGAAATTCAGTCAGTATACCTGTTTGATAAGGGCCAAGCCTCACTATATCCTGGTGCTAACACTGTGCAACACAGGCCTTCTTTTTCTATCTAAAAGCTGGAAAGGCAGATGCCTCAGCATCCGCCATTCCAGTAAAGAGTCCCCTCTGTTCCCTGCACCTGATTGCTCGCTCTTCTCCAGCAGGAGGGATACTGTACTGGTGATGAGGGCACGAGCCACACACAACAGCTAAATCAGAACACAACCTGAAACACCTGATAGGAAATAGACCAGGGGTAAAAAAAGAAACAAGATATTGAACCCCAAGAAGCTACATGTCAGCAAAGCAGACCAAAACTATTTTTAAAAAGTAGAGTTAAAAGAGACAGTAAGAAAGGGACAAAACCCATGCTGATGTAGCCGATTTAGTTCAAAGTAAAATACAGAGGTAAACCAAATGCTTATTTTTAAGAAGGCACTTTCTAAAAATCTGTCTCATTTTCAGTGTCTAAAACATAGGCTGCCTGAACACATCAGCAGTGATTTTTTAAAAAGTGGGCCAAAGACTAGAAACTGGTCATACAATCCAGACCGCTATACCAACTCTGGCACTACTGACAAAGAAACAATCCCTCAGTTGTCCCATAGATGTGATTTAGGAGACTTAAACACATTATTCAGTCAAACTGTTAAAATCTTTGATTTTTTACATATTTAATGCCATTAAGGATATTACTGACCACAGCAGAGTCTCAAAGTGGTTTTGAATTAATATTTACATTGTATGAGGAAAATGTGGGTCCTTACTTAGCTAACTGACAGATCAACAGCTGGACTTGGCAGATTCCATTTCACCTCCACAAAGAATGAGAGGAAATGAAAACACAAACCCACAAACAACTACATAACATGGTCTGGTCAGCTCTTTAGACAGTGAAGACAGTCATATAATAAGTATTTACAATACTAACAGTCCCTGAATCAAGATGCCTGGGAAGACTATAATGGACGTGTTTAACAAAAGCAGCAGTACTTTGGGTGTGACCCATAATGAGAATTAATTTCAGTGACCTTACTAGTCACATGGAACATACCTGTGTGTACTTTAGAACACAGCGCACCAAAAATACTTTGGAGGCAAGACTGCCTGGAGTTGGTACATCCACATGGTACAACACAGCATATATAGAGATGCCTACGCCAATTCCAAAAGCTGTTGAGTTGTTGGCACAGAATTATGACTGAACCAACACACCTCACTGCCCAGTGAAGCTAATTCACTCAGACTTATGTCAGCCAGACATGGCTATAATTGCTTCTGGCTATACAACTAGCACAGCTGGTGCTCTCTTTGGGATTTCTGCTTTACTGTACACCACAGACATTCCAGTAGTTTGTCCAAGCTTCACCTCATGACTGATAATCACAATTTAGAGCTTAGATTACACAGCCTCAAAACACTGCAGTCACTGGTGATTCACAGAATTCAAATTCTGACATCTGTTCTTCAGCTGGGGTGCTCCTGAACACAAACCAGCACTTCTGTAACAGCAAGATCAGATGTTCTCATTTAAAGAACACAGGACCAAAAATCAGCCCAGCAAAAAAGTTTCATTATGCCATTTTTATCTCCACCCTCTCTTGAGACATAGAATCTTCCCCATGTTCCTCACTTAAGTCCCAACACAGGGAACATATTAATTTCCATCACTCCAGAAACAGCACAGAATACAAGGTCCAGAACTTCTGCTTTTGGACTCTGAGCTAGGGGAGCGTTCCTTGCAACAGCATTCAATAGGAAGCATATCTCCATTATATGCAATCTGCAACAGCGAAGGGCAAAGAAAGGGGTGAGAAAAATTAATGACTCTTGGGATCCCTATCCTTCCCTTTTACAAAAGTGTAATTAGTCACCTTACTGCAGAACAACCCTTGAATAAGGAACAAGGCCCATGCTAGAGATCCCTGAGTTGGTCCTAAATGACTTGCTGTATCTATATGGTACAATTCCATACAAATATATTAGCTTAGATTCCCAAAACAGTATAGGTGCCTTAGCAGGATCCTGCAACTTGAACACAAGACTCCGCTAATGCAGTTATTTTTGGCAGCAGGGAACTCTGTTCCTTTCTGTAGCATAGGTAGCCATTTTAAAGGAAGACTGACATGAATCCAGAATGGGAAGTATTATACTGGCTGACATAGAGGGCTGTAAACGAAGGGGAGGAAATATTAACTGAAAAAGGCAAGCCAAAATTAGAGAGACTGTCTCTAAGGCAAAAGCTCCAAAGAGGCAGTAACTTCTGGTTCACTTCTACGCTATTCTGTCAGCCTTCTTATGTGTAGTATGTGAAGAACATGTACTCATGGCATAGCAAGGCAATGAGAAACCACAAGCACTTACTTAAAAATAAATGAACAACAAAACAACACAAATGTGAGACAAGTAATTTCGGTCTAGTAATAACAAGGAAGATCTGAGCTGATTGGTATCAAGAACAAAATTTGAGGAACTGTGCAGTTAGCAGGCAAGATAGCCTCCTCAACTCAGCCTACATTCCACTGCAAGCTACAAGAACAATCACACGTAGGATATGTACCTGCATGGGAAAAATGCCATCCTTACTGGAAATATAATTAGCCAGGGGAATTATAGGAATTTCTCCATTTGCTCAAATGGATTTCCATGCAGTAGAATCTAAACACATTTCTTTTATTTCAGGGAAGACACTTCTGTAAAAATTATCAATTACAACAACGGTATAAACAATTGACATCTATCTGCCTTACTGTGAATATAAAGCCTTCTTTATGATCTTTTTACTGTGAATATAAAGCTTTCTTTATGATCCTTTTGAAAAGTATTATTTTTGTATTTATTATTTTTACAAAATCTTTGTGAGGTCTCACTGACTTCTGAGAGAGAGAGAGATAATTTTATGTCTTTGTTTAAAGAAAACAATAAAAAAGTATGAAAGCAGAAATCTTAGCAAAAAATGTATAGGTGGAAAGCATACACATTTAATACATTATAGCTGTGATTAGATTATAATTGTATAAATTATATGTGTTATAGCAATACTATTTGATACTTATTTCTACATCCTCAGGATAGTTTCGTCATTATCAGAGGACAGCTCAGCTTATTCTACAGAATCCACAGCCCCAATTCTGCACTGCAGGATATCTGCTTAGCACCAGTTCAGCACTTCACTGCAGTGCAGTAAGGTATTGTCTTACACTTCTGACGTTCTAGAAGAATCATCTTATGTTCTTGTATGTATTCTTTTAATATATATATATATGCTATAAACATATTTATATATAAATAAAATGTAAGACCTATATAGTTTTATATCTAATAGCTGTCTTTGGCCATAGGATTGGTTTCCTGGGAACTCTAATAGAAGGTTATAGTAGGGTTTGTTCAATCCAGCTGGTCTAGAATTGGTGAAAGACTTAGATTAACTTTACACAGTTACATACATGCAAATTGCACTCTCATAAAGGATTTGTATTTCTGTTTCTACACTAAGTACTAAAGATCTACTGTAAAAGATTGCAGAAGTCAAATATTCACAGGTAGAGAATGCCAACCGAACAGACACTTGTGCAATTTTAAGTCAAACTACTATGCTTTATGGCACAACCTTCAGCTACATAATTAAATGGCCTGAGGATCCCTGGCTCTTTCAGTGCACAACATAAAAATTGTT
>JAVJGI010000036.1:7020085-7045732 GCA_035590275.1 Ibycter americanus
GAGCTATGTAGGCTAAGTACTATATGGTTGTGACAGTATGTCCCAGAGCCATCAAAGCACTGATGTGCGTAAGAACAAGGGAAGAGATGTAATGATTCAAGCCAAAATCCATGTGGTCTCCAAGAGCGGTCAACAACAGATGCCTAGGGAACAGCATTAAAAACAGAACAATCACACAGCGACTCCTCAGCCTACCCATCTGCCAGCCTCTAGCAATCACAGACCTTGGGAACCAGGTATGGGTGTCCTGTTTAATTTTTATACTTTGTCATTACTCACACAGCTAAAATACAGTTTATTCTTGCCTATTTTGTGAGGACTTACTTAGGTCTTGTCAGGATTGAGCCATAAATATGTCACCTATGATCATATGGTCACATCAGAGCAGGTCTCTCTCATCTGACAGGCCTGAAATAACATTTCCACAAGAATTGCGCTGACTTGAGTCAAACGGCAGGCATGCACAGTAAAGATGACAGCAGAATTAGACTGGCTTTTGCTAGACTTAATCTAACGGACCCAATTAAAAACATTAATGAAGTCACCTGGCACTAACTATATTATGAACTACAAAATCAGATATAATCCATTTAATGGACACTTACTTTGGCTGCTGTTCCATGCTGGAGCCCTACACATGACATCTTTGTTACTGCTGTTACAGAAGATTAAAGGTAACTCAGGTATACGTATCTGGGCTATAAAGGCACCGCAATTTTGATGTGTTGATATGGGCTAAATCTCACTTTCCTAAGCAATATAGGCATTCACAGAAGTAAATGTTTCACTGAGAGCCACTGAGATTGGGACATATGAGCAGTTTACAACATTTTTGTTCATACAACCAGTCCACACTTCCCAGTTTCCTTAGACACTACATACTGTTTTACTGAACCTGTCCTACTTATTCGTTAAAGTAAGCAGAAACAGTGGTTGTATATACTTGGAAGTTTGAAAAATATCTAAATATTCCCTCTATTAACGTTTCACTTGGTAGAGTCACTTTTAAGTCAAAATTCAGAAACTTCAGAAAGTAGAAATGTATTTAGCATGTTAATACACTAGAATTTTTGAATTCTTTCCCTCAATTAATAAAGCAGATACTGAAGATCTTTATACAATGCATGTTATTCTAACTTGTACTGCAGACAATATATGTCACAAACAATAATGCAGTTAAGTCTTACTTCTTTGTAGTGGCACTTAGGGACTATTTGGATTAAATATAAATTTCCTAATCACCACTTCAGTGAAAAGATTTAGCCACTGTTTTGACATGGTAGAGCATATCACAAAGTGTCTTGATCCTCACTTACTAGATTTACACAGCAATGTCTTGGGTAAGCAATCATGATACACAGACATCTGTTATCTTTCTTATTCAGACAGCTCCAGAGGGAAATATTATTATACAGCAAGATTTTCAAAGGTAGAAAGGGAGTGAAGTATTCAGTTAATACTGATTTTCAGTCAGATGTCTAACTGCCTTTGTAGCTCCAGAAATACTCTCGTACATATGGTATTTTACAAAACAATGAGAAATCCTCATCTGAGACACTGACCCATTCTGGCCAGTATCAAAAAAGGTAACAGATACATGAGGGCGTTCAACAGTGTAATGACAGGGTCAAGGACAGGTGTAAAAAAAGAAATAAGGGGATGACTGGGAATTTGTCTTCAAAAGGAGAGAAATATAGACTAACAAGACAAAGATTTTAAAGTAACATGGAATGTAATTCAGACACTGCTTTTTACCCTTTTCTTTAAATAAAAACAATTTCATTGTCTCACGCAATGAAATGGAAAGGCAACATACCTAAATCTCCCTAAAGCCAAATTTTTTCCAGGCATTTTTCCCACAATAGTGAACTGATCAATACTCACCCCTGACAGTGAGAAATTGAAACTTGGAACCAAAGACTGTAACATTATTTCATGAAAGTAAATATGTCACTATTTATTTTTAGTACCACTGTAGCAACCACACATTAGCATTGCAATAATCAAGGAGTTTCAATCTTCTGTACATTTTTGTAACCTGTCCCCAACACCTTAAACCCTATAGATACATCTTTAATACCATCTCTGTAAACATAACCAACATTGCTTTAAACTGGGTAGTTTGAAAGCAGATAATCTACCAGCACAAAGCACAGTACAAGGCAACCACAAAAATATTTACCCTGAACCTCAGCAGGTGTTACAGCCTCCCGTAAGTTCTGTGATGGAATTAATGCCCCAGGTCAGCGAAATTGGACATATCCACACCACACCAAAGCCTCTACATATTAGTCATTATAATAATCAATGACAACTGTATAACACTACTTTATGCTTTACCATATTTTTGTTATTACAAGACAGCTTTCAGCAGAATTCTAAAAACTGAAGGAAGAAAATTTCTAGATGTTTACAGGGCATACATATCTCCTAATCACAAGGCAGCTTGGAAGAAATCATAAAAGTTACATCAGATTTACTTAGTCGCTTTCTTTTGAAATGACAACTTTGGTTGATGAAGGTGGGAGGTACAAACATAAAGTACTTCAACTCCTGTAAGATTTTTAGATGACTAACTGCTCTTAATGTCAATTAATAATTAGGAAAAAAGAGGCAAACATAAACAAATTAAAAACTGAATCATTACTAAGACAAGATGAATCTGTGGTCAGTGGTGTTTCATGTTTTCAACATTGATAAAGAAGAAAATATATAAATATTGCTAAAGTTTCCAGGTAATGATTAATGGAGAGCTGAATCATACCAAGAACAGGTCATTTATATCCAATTAAAGAACACATGTTCCTTAAGAAAAAAGAAAGCCAAATGTGAGATCATGTATCTGTGAAGAAATATAGGTAGTATTCTGGAAAGCAGCAACTCTGGAAAGAACCTTATGGTCATAACAGGTAGCAGATAGAGAATCTAATAAGCACGGGCTCCCTGTGTCATGCCATGGCTACAAGGGCTACTGAGATAGCTCTTCTGGTGCATAAGCAAGGAATAATGGGGTAGGCTCATTTATTTTTTAGATCACTACTGGAATACAGATCTTGAGGACATCCTTTTCAAAAGGATTAAATACTGACACACTTGCCTTTTTTTTCCTCAAGAGGACAGCTAAGTGTCCTTCTTTTGAAGCAGGCAAATGAAAACTCCATAGAAAAGAACTGTACTTACAAGAGAAATACATGTGATTACATGCTTAAAAGCATTGTGGAATTCTGTCATTTTGGCTTTTTCTTAAAAACAAAGAAACCACCATGATCTTACAAGCAGAATTAGTGAAGTGGAAGGTAGGATACGCTTTCTTTAAATAAGAGTAAAACAGTTCAACCAACTTATTTTTCACATCTTCGATGCAGAACAAAGTGTAACAGTTTGCTGGGAGGTCACAGAACACCTGATATACTCATCTATATAGAACACTGTTGGACAGAGTGATTACTACTATATAGAGATCTAGAGGGTTCACTGTTGTCAGGCAGATCGTTGTTGAGAATTTTAGGATGCTTAGAGTAGTTAATTAAAGAGAAGCGCTGGGAGCATTGCGAGGCTATAAATTCCTCCCTCCTAGCTTATCGGGCTCAGTGCTGGAACTTTCCATATGGCTGTTTTTAACTGGCATAAACTTGTTTTGACCTTAATCAGCATTTTAGACTAACATTACACAGGGAGGAGATAGAGAGAGAAAAGGAGAGGAGAAGTTATTAGTCAGAGGCTTGCTTTAAGATGTATATAATGGGAAGATCAGCACTCCTGATTTATCCACTGGTATGTTAAAAGATTCAAAGCAAAGACAACATGGCATTTTATAATCTAACTGTTCTACAAGAACATAAATTAAAATACATTTTGCAATCAAAGCAGCAAGCACTTGAAGAACAGGTTTGTTGTATCTGTAGGTATCAAATACCATAAAACACATAAATTAACGAGTCTGTAGATTATTAAATGACAGTTGAGATGCCAGCTTTCCTTTTTTTATCATGGAAGATATTCCCAGGATCTGTGACATCTGTGGTGGCTAATCCCCCATAGAGAAACTGACATTAAAAGGAATTCACACTGTGGTAAAGCCATACACCATTACAATGTTAGCTATGGGTTTCCAAAGCTCTCCTGGATTCTAGGCTGTCGAGCAGACCATGAGTGAAAAATGACAAGGTTGGTTTCCACATTTGCATTGCAAACAATAGCTTTATAAACTGTGACTTTGAACTACTGCACTGTGGTGAAGACTTCCAACATCCTTCACAGCAAAAAGATTTCTATACACCACTGTTCTCTTCTGGTATCCTGAATGCCTTGCATCTTTTGAGAAATATTTCTTTCCAATTGCTACCCACATCATTTTCAGCATATGAATTAAGAATTAATTGAATTAAATTGAATTAAAATTGAATGTTTTAAAACTGATAAAAATAGGAAGATATCACTGTGAAATATCACTGCAATCTCTCAAACAAAAATTCTGTAGTTGACAAATCTATATATTATTCACAACTTTTCAAAGAAAAAATTACTGCGAATGAGGAATGACCAAGTCTACTTTCCGCTCCACTTCATCCCAGGCAGTTAAGAAGTATGGTCTTGCTTCCATTCCAAACTCATCCTTCGCTGGTCTTCCATTCCTCACCTCATTCCTGTTCTTGCTTCCCCTCATAAACCCCTCCAGTTTAACTACTTCTTTCATTTAATTTCTGATAATGACCGTATCATGATTTTTCTTTTTCTATCTTGTGCTTTTGGGTTGCAAATCCTGTATCTCTGCATCACCTCATCAAATCCTTGCTGCACTATAAGCCTTCCAGTACAAACTAGCTGAAAAAGTGACTTTTCCTTTTGGATAGAAGGTTTGTGTCGCTCAATGATTCCATCATCATTCTCCCAGAAATACAACCTATATAATCAAGGTAGTTCAAACTATTTTCCACTATCACAGGACCAAAAAGAAGAAACCCAGAATCATTTGATAAAAGACCGCTGTTCCAAACCACAACTTTGTTTGTCATTTCTTCACATCAGCTGTAAACAGCCGCCTGCTTGTAAGTAATTGGGGTAGCTGTTGTCAACAAGCAACTATATGCGAAAAAAACAGGCACATATCCCAGAACAAACTGTGTCAGTAAAAACAGAACTGCTAAGGAACCCAACTGAATTTGCATTCAAAATTTGCCTCTCCTAGAAAGTTTTCAAATAGGAAGAAATATTTCTGCACTACTTTTAGAAACAAAACTCTTAAAAGGGACATGACCTTTAAACATCTCATACAAGGAACTGTAGGACTCAAGCTCATTTACAACCCAGATCTAAGTCTTTATAGTGGTATGGCAGTAACTCCATACATAATAACATTCAAAATACTTCATTTCTAAAGCATTAATCATACTCTCCACTAACCTTGAAACACAGCATTCTTTCATCCAAAATAGCATCCCCAAAGTAATACTACATGTTTTTGCTTTGCTCCTATGATGAGAATAGCAATTACTGACTGTGCACATAGTTTCCACTTTAGTCAAAATTACTCACTCTTTTTAAAAAAAGCATTTTATACTAGCTTATATGATAGTAAAGACAAAAATGTGAACTTTCCATAGCATATTTACCTCTCATATAAGTTAAATCACCCACTATGTTTATCTGAATTGCAACACTGTTCTATCATTATATATTCATATCTCACTAGACCTTCATTCTTTCCTTCAGTACATCAAATAATCTTTCAATGACTGCTTCACCATGCACCGTATAATATTGAGGATAAAATTAATTAGCACTGGTGAGAGAAGAAACTTCAACAAAAAGCCCCAAATAATTAAATAATTAAAATAAAGTTCAAGTTATATCAGAAGAATCACATTTAAAGAAAGGCTCACATATGTCATTCTAAAAGAATATAAACAATGTAAATAAAACACTGACACATTTGCGCCCTTCCCCCCCCCGCCCCCAAATCATCTAAGAAAGGAGACATCTAGTCATTCAATGGTAAACACAATAACACCATCAGAATTATGGCTCAGTCCTAGCACTCTATTTTTTCCTGTGTTCCCAGATACTGTCTACTTCAACATTATTCTGTCCCATCACTCTGAACTCTTTAAGCTGTATAAACACAAAATGAATGTATTCAATGCTTCTCAGAAATACTAGATCTGTTGAGCACAGTGACAGTGTCAGTGAACCAGTGGTCCCTGAAAGCACCTGTCTCACTGCACATAAATGCAACAGCAACCCCATGCAGCACTACAGATGCTATCTGCTCTTTGTATCTCATTTATTTTTAATCCAGGCACGTGACAGATCACGTAAGTACCAATCCATGAAGAAATGAAACTGTGAGATGAAAAATTTTCCGAAGTTTTCAAAGCTTTAGCTTTCTAATGGGAGCTGACGTAAATCACATTTTGAGTCACTGAAAATACGATTGGGTAAAGGTACAAGAAAATATTCTGAGCCATAACATCACCAATATATTAAAAGTTGTAGCTCCATTCTGGTTTGTACTTAGATAGCAAGATATTTTGGACAAGGACCATCCTTCTGTAGGTAGCTATAAACCTACCACAATGAAGCCTTGACCTCTATAGCAACAAAGCAGCTGCCAGAGTACACATCAGACAGACAACCTTTTAATCTGTTATATTCTAATGTTAACTGAAACCAAAAATTAGGTCTACAGCTATCAAAATCCATAAAAAAACAGTAACAGTTGTCACATGAACATGAAATCCAACAAGCTGCTAATATCAGTCTGACAATCACAAAGTATAAGAAATTGTTGATTCTAGATGATGGTGGCAACATTTTCTCTGTGTGATCAATATGGGTATATATCCACAAAGTAGATTCTTCCTACTGTTAAGCAAATGTGTATCTGATTATGGAACCAAGACAACAAAATATGGAGCTGCAGTTCCACATAGAAGCAGTAGTTCCTATAATATCAAATCTGAAATCATGTCAAATATTCTTGCATTTTTATTCAAATCTCAATTCTGTGCAGTATTGCTAGATAATCAACGCTGACCTAAATGCTCAAATAGAATGAATCAAAAAGGAGGCAGCACAACACTGATATTCCAAGTGGTAGAAGCTGTACACAAAAGTGTTCTAGTCATCTTCCCAAGGTCTTTAGCTGCATGAAATAGGCATGCATTCAAGCTCTTCAAAGGCTTAATGGCTAAAATGCCATACTGAAGATCAGGCAGCTCTCTAGGAATGGGACTTAACCTTCTGGTATTCTTCTAAATTGCCTTCAGGCTAGCAGGTATAGTAGCTGTGCGCCATTATGAGAGCAGCTTAACAGTCATTTTTTTGTGGTAACCTCTGAACAAGGCAGCCACCATTCCTGACGGCTTCTGCAGCCCTAAAGTTCTAGAAGTTGGGGCAGGTGGACTGAGGTTTTCCTTCATGTTTGAATGCTAAAATCAGCCTGAAGATTTTTGGCAGTCACTTGCAACTATATAAAGGCAACTTGAAGCAGCCAGAGGCAAAAAAAAAGTAGGTGGCAAGAAAGTCAAGGACACAGGAAGAAAGGCATGGTAATACATCCCTGAGAGAAAGCCGAGAGAAAAAGCAAGAGAACAAGTGCACTTTCTAAAACAAAGGACTAGGAACTATAAGCCAAGAAATTATTTGCTGCTATTTGATCCCAACCATGTTTAAATAAGCAGTAATGTATGTATTATCTGTGAATAAGGAACTGCTTTTATGTGTCTTTCCACATAAACATTTCTTCTCTTAACAAAAACAACCTGTAAAACTCTAACCAACAAGTAATAAAGCTCTTATGCTATTAATAACCTGCATTTATGAAGTACCAGTTGTCATCAAGAACACTCAGTGTACCAGTCACTCCCAGAGAAGCAGACCCATCATAAAATGTTCAGCAAGTGGTTGCATGATTAGTAAAGGACAGTGAAACATAAATCTACATTTGGCTAAAAATAAATAGGGAAGAAACAATATGACTAAATTTGCTATGGACATCAGAAATTCCTACATCTGTTTTGGAAGGTGTTCTTCCTAAGCACCCATGTAAATGGTGAACAATCTATGTGTTCTAATATATTTAGATAATTTATTAAAAAAGAGCAATGTGATTCATCATTGCACCTGTAGTAGATGTAACATAGAATTCACACAGAGAGGTCACTTTAGCATTTTCCTTCAGGAAAATTCTTTTATTCAAAAGATATAAAACACTTTAATAATTCAGATATTTTAGGGACTGCTCACTAGCAGTGGAAATACCCAGAACTCCCCTTTCCACGCAAACTCTGTCCAACCTTCCCTCTTGTGTATTTATAGAACATTGAGCCCTAAACAATGGACTCATCAGAAAAACCCTTGTGTTGTGGACATCCTTATAGCCTCTGCAACACACAGTGCTTGGAGTATCTGAAACAGCTCTTGTAAACTGCAGTGTTAGCTTGCATTTAGTTAAACTGTGTGTCTTCTGTATTCTTAGGGAGCCATATTCCCCATGTCAAACAAACAAGATCCATCACTGCTAGTTACACTGACCAGCAGAGTTCTACATAAGCACTCCCCATTAATAAATATCCTTCCGCCCAAAAGATAATCAGTGGGACTAACCTGAGAAGGAAGGCTCACACTATTCAAAAATATTAACTAGAATCTGTGCTAAAATTAAAAAGGAACATAACAACTCAGAGGTCCAGTATAGTTGCCAACATTTTTCCCTTTCGTGTGTCCTCCAGAGGAGGAATCAAAACTGAACTGTAACCAGGAAACCAACATAATAGCATGAACTGAAGTTTCTTTCATCTAAAATGACCCAAAATGCCCTCCTGGAAAAAAAAAAGAAGAAAAAAAAAAGCTTGCCTTCCCACACTACTGCTAAATCTCTGGGTTAAAAATCCATGCAAATCTAAAGCAATGAAGAAATGTGATGAAAATGAAATTAATGTACTTTTGTACGTTTGAGGATTTGGAAGAATCTCCCTTTCTTTTGAACATATAAAATTAAAAGATCCACAACACCCAGAAGGCTGTGAATAATTATTTTTACTAACAGGACTGCCAGAAATTTTTAAACACTTACTAAGCACAAGATTTCAAGATTAAAAAAAAATTAACTTTTAAGTTTTTTTCCCCAGATTCCTTTCCTCAACAGACTTCACATAAAGAACTTATTTCAATTTTCCCCTCTATTAAAAATAAATGACATTAATAAAGCCAAAGAGGAGGCATTTCTATTCATCTAAATTCTGCAAGGAAGCATATTTATGTAGATGGATGTGGTAGTGAACAGTACAAATCATTCAGAAGTGTGCTGCAGCACTTCAGTTTTGGCCTTCCTTGCGAAGTAAACAATAAGCTTGATTCTGCTCTGTTGACTTACTGAGTGCATAGGTGTCACTCAACAGCATATTCTCACAGCTGATACAAAACACATGTTCATCTTATTTCTTCTGAACTTTCAATAGCTGAAGCTCTGCATCAGTCTGTGGCAAATGAAGGCTATGGAACAGAACTCAGAATTATTTATAATGAAAGCCAACAGAGAGCTTAAATCCTTCTGTTGTTTGCACTGAAGTAGTCCTAAAGTAACTTGATTTCTAGAACAAAATTGAGTTTTGAACGAATTTTGGCTAAAAAACTCCAGGAGCTGTGCTAACAAATAACTGTAAAATAGTAAAACAGTCTTTTCTCCCTTGTGAGCTAAGCTAAATTCTTCCAAGGAGGCAGCGTTTAACTGTTTATGAACAATAGCATTCCTGAGAAGAAACAGTGGTCCTGTCTATTTCACTTGTCTCTCCTGCTGGTCAGCAAATATTACTATCAACTTCTGATCTCTAGAACACATCAGTGCGGGGTGTGAAATCCCCAACTACCAAGCCTGACATGAGAATTCAAGTATTTTTAACCTTTGTAGAACCTAATCTCAATTGTCTTACATGCTAGCCAAGATGGTGGTATTACAAAAACAGAAGCTCATCCTGGCTGCCCAGTGCCTTGAATCTTACATTCACAGAATAAGCTTTCTTGGTATAAGGAAAATAACATAAAACCTATGGTCAACGTGTGTTACAATCTGTTTCTAATACAAAGAGGCTTGAAATCTATTAACAGAGCATATCAGAAGTCTGACCTTATTTCAAGGTGTGAAGACTCATGCATTTAACTGAAAAGGTTATTAATTAGCTACCTGTTGGCTAAGAGAAGTCATCACATTTACACACTTACTCCCCAATTTAGCTGAATTAGGAGCACACCCTAGCCCGGTTAAGCCGTATGCTTTTTTTAATTTGGTTATAAATGTAAAGGCTCCAGATATCTAACTGATTTATACAGCAAAACATGCAGAACCTTGTCAGCAAATAGCTGCCAAAGAATTAAAGCAAAAAATGTTGTCTGTAGGTAAGAACAGCCTATGCAACTCCTTCACTATAAAATGCAATGTACCTGAAGGACATTTAAGTCAACTATTCACCTGTGTAAACCAGGTGAAAATACTGCAGTGTCATCTGGATTTCAATTCCAAATTTACCCTAGAAAAACAACCACTCTGCTTTTTAAAATCAGTTTGTGAAGGTGTATAAATAAGCATCCTTGATAGAATGATATAGTTCTAATGAAAGTCTGAAATAGCCTGGGGAGACTGCTAAATATGTTACTGTGCTAAAGTGCTGTATTTTTGTGAAATGCTTTAACACTACAGTGATATTGACAGAACCACGAGAGCCTAAGGTAAACAAATATTGTCTCCCTTTTGAGAAAACTGTTTGCTTCATGTCATCTTCATCCTTAATAAATGCTCAGGCTCACTTTATATGTTACACTTTTCTTCACAAAATAATGCTTATTTTAATCATTTCAGTGGAATACACCATGACACCTCCAGGCAGGTAGGAAGGTGTTCAGTAACTGTTGAGTCAAACATCAACAAGCAGCTGTAGTACATCTGCATGTTAGTTTTGAAGACCAGGGCCATATGCAAACTTTACATATCCAAAGAACAAGATAAACCAAGAAATGGTGATTTATCTATCTAGCATTTTTTTCTGTAGCTGTCCTGAACACAGTGTTTGACTAAAGTGGGAAACGGTAGTAAAAGCAGAAAATAATTTAAAACCGACTAGAATAAAGCTATTCTACTTCACATCCTTCAGTTTTTAGCAGATACTATCATTTCACAGAACAGGCTGTTACTTTTTGTTTGTATTTAGTGTTATAATTCTTTCAAGATCATGTATTGAGCAACAATCTAAAGTAAATTAATATACTCAGCAAGAGATGACAGAAAACAAAAATAGTGAAGAGGAAACATAGTGAAATACTAGTTATAAAATAAAGAGTTCATGAGATTAGACGGAGAAAAAGTATCATATAACTGAAGGTTTATGTGAGATTTGGGGTCAGACTATACCTCTCCTTGAATTGTCTTTTCTTGACAGGCCTGCGGCCCCACTATACAGTGTGTGCTTAAGTCAACCAATCTCTAATTAGAGATTCTCTAGTCCACCTTGGATCCCTATCCATGCTGGGCCTCTGTGCCTTAGCTCTGACCATAAGTCCTCATTCCACCATTCCTTGACAAAGCTGATTAAATATGGAGCATCTTCATGGACTGCTGCATAAATACTAATGTTTTTATTGTATAACTTATAAAAATATGAATTAAAATACCTAAACAGTATTCGTTAATGTAGGAAACATCATTAAATATTTCAAATATATGGAAACCATTAAGAATTCCATGTAAGAAATCTCCAAAATTACACAACAAAATTGCACACTCCCCTTTCTCCTTCTGCCCCAAGAGAATAACAGCAAATATCATAGCCAACATTGCATGTACAATTCTACTTTTGAATTCTGAACCCTGACTCTTAAAGTCATGCTTAACTACTACCTTGAGCTAGGGGTAGAGGGCAGACCTAAATTAAATATTATTAGTTTTGTCTGCACTACTTCACTGTTTTTCCCCAAAGCAGCATGCCAGTTTGCAATTGACCATCAGGGGATGAAGCAGGAAGCTCTTAAAATAGAAACTGTTGTAAATTTTAGGTAGAGTGGCTCCTACTGGTACTATTGTGCTACAGCAAACTCAAGATGTGACTGCAACACAGACCAACAAAAAATTCTGCATACTACAAGTTAATAGTTCCCACCTCATTTCTGTCTTCATTGCTGCTTTAGTTGGATGCACCAATACAGGACACAAACATAACTTCATTTTGGTGCAGATATTTATAGATACTTGATATGCCTTCAACTTTCGTCATCTACGTGTCCTCACGCCAACTGCAAAGTTACTGATTTCTGTTCCTCTTTGGCCACAAGGCTGGCTTAGAAATATCCCTCTGGAAAATATAATTTCAGTTTTCAGCATATTGCCTATTGCTGTACTAGCATTATTCCCTTCCCATGTTTTATATCATGAATTATGTCAGAATAATAATGAATCAAATCAAAACACAGAATGACAGTGTTTACCTGATGTGAACGTGCTCTGAGAATGAAATTAGACTTGCTAAAATGCACATGCATAAAGTTCTCATCATTTATATACATCATTTAGTATTCTTAAAATATGTAAGTACGTATTATAATGAATGTAGTTCAGCACAAAATGAAGCAATGCTGGACCTGCTAAAAGTTCAGTGTCTAACAAAAAATAGTTTGTACATGCTGTGGGACTACTTTAATCATTGTTTAAGCCTTAATGGATTTTTTTCTACTTTGTCTTATCCTTTCTCATCAAGGTTTACTTGCTGGTTTTCTCACAGCTGTAAGAGAATGTCACAATTTCCAGTTATCTGGGAGTTTTCTTCCCCTGTTTGTTCCATATACAATGGCATGCTTAGCGATGGTCTTTCTTCCTAAGCAATTTCTACTTAAAACCTTGCTATTTTCTTCCACTTCTTCCCTTGATAAAGTAAGTCAGTGAAACAAAATCATTGTAAGCATATTAGCTTTCAGGTTTCAGTCCTAGATATGTAAACATGTATTTTTACTCTTATGGTTGCTCAAATGAGTGGCAAATTTAGTTAGGTAGAACTGAAATCCTAGGACTTTCTACCAACCACAATTAGACTGATAAGAATTTGGTGATCCTGCAGCCTACTGACGAAAACACTCAAATAAATTATAGTCTCATTGATTTTTGTTCCTTCACCCTATTAAAAGCCAAGCATATAAATGCAGGGAAGGAACCGAAGTAATACAAATTATACAGAAACATCTTAAAATGGTATTCATCAGTACTTCAGTTAAATATCCCCCAAACATTCTTCTCATTCACATTGGTTTTGATGTTAGCATCTTTAATCATTTTGCACATCCAGAACAGATTCTATGACATTCTGACTTCTGTGTTACGAGAAAAAAAAATTTATTTTAGTAAATATTATCATAAAATATTGATTTTAATTTAAACAGAAAAATAAGCAATCTGATTGGTAATCAAACCATTAAGACTAATAAAGACACAGTAAGCTTTATCTTATATTATCCTGCAATTCTTCCAAATAATGCTGGTTTATAGCAATACAAATAAGTATTACAATGTGCTAGATAAGAACCTTTTAGGCTGATTAAATAAACCCAGTGTTATTTTATCTTTAAAAAGCCATCAAACTTGCAAAGACAATACTCATTAGTAATTTGAAAACCATGTTATGCTACACTTGCATTTAATAAGGTAACAATTTACATTTATGCAGTACCTTTTATCCCAAAGCAATTTACAACTTACAGCCAGAGATTATCACTTCATCTCCAGTGAAACTTGGCAACTTGTGAAGTGTTGCTCTGTACTATAAAGCAAGAATTCTGGTAGGTAACAATAAATATAAGGTTTCAGCTGAATAAGTATGTCTCTTACATTTATGTCTCCAATTAAATCAAGAAAAAATATTAAATTATTTTTCTGAAGTTGCATTGCCCTTTTTATCTAGCATCCACTTGCAAAATGAGAAACAGGTTCTATAAAAAGCAGAAAAACATTTGCAATGCCCCCTTACAGGTTTTCTGAAACAAACATTTCCAGCAATATTGCTGGTCCAGCAAGGACTCTGAGAGTGCGGTCTAATGTATGATTAAATCTTCTTCCTGAACTGCCTGCTATGTACATCTTTGGCAACAGTACTTAGGAGTAGTCCAAGGTCAGGACCTACATTTAGGAATACCTCTAACATTCAGATATTTCAATAAAGACAAGTTTTAAGAGGAAAAAAAAGCTACACCAAGCATTCAAAATGTTACAAGTTAGGCTCTTTCCACTAGAATAATCTTATTACCTTAAAATAAGTCGTATACTTCTATTTTCTGTTAATTTACTCTCTGGAATACAGAGAGCAAATTAACTTATACCCTGCACCAACAAAGATGAAAAATTCCTCTTTTAGAAAAAAACAAAAGCCACTGAAGGCAAGAATTTATATGACTCAATGTACTATGGTTTTAAAACATAAATACTGGTTAGCTTGCTATAAGGTTAAACATGATCAGTTTTGGTTTTCCAAGAAAATTTGGCATGAGGGTAACTGTGATTGAAATTCATTGTTTTCTATAAGGAAAAACAGGGGTATCTGAATCAAATGAAGGACATAAAATTTAAAACACTGCTAAAAAATCAAATACCTTCTTGCCCAATCAGCCTGTGGAACTACCTGCCATAAGACAGGGTGAAAAACAACATGTGAGCTTAAAACTTCAAATAATATTGGATCTTTCCATCCTCAGCATGCAAGACAAGGTCCTTCAGAGAAATAAATGTTCAACATCAGGATGTAACATCAGGACATAACCATGCCACCACACGTTTAAGTTGCCTAATGCAGCTCTAGGTAGACTTCCATAACCTGTTAAGCAATTTTTAGAATTAGTCGTCTCCTTTGGAGACAAGAAGACAGCAGAAGAGAAAAAAGGGTTTACAAAAACCTATACAAAAAGTCCACTCCAATTCCAAGATTAGAATCTGATTCTTGCCCTGGGGCCTACAGAGTGCTGTAATTTAGTTAACCTTCTACTAGAGGGGGAAATGAGGAAATCACTGCAACAAGTGGCAGATCTCCTAAGAACCTGCTGGTGACAGAACCACACACCTCTCTGATCTGATTGATTTCATTTCATAGGATACATAAAAATCCTATGAGAAGTGGCCATATTGTTGTTTTCACATTTTAAATCAATAGAAAGAGTTAAGTAAAATACTAATTGATCATCTACTGTGAAAAGATTTGGAGAAATACTTAAAGCAGCAATGTGAATACCCTGTCAGAATAAATCATAAAGCATGCATTTCCATATATATCTTGGAGGGAATTCTTCATGCAGTCTGACAAGGCCATTTTGAATTGATCACATCCAGTTCTTCTCGGACACTCAGGCATAAATACTTGGTACAACAACATTAATGAGCAATGACATAAGGAATTTAGGTCTAAGCAAACAGGCTCCATCTGAACAGTTGCTTAAATCCTTAAACTGCTTCCCCCACTCCCTTGAGCAAATGAGTGGTTTGTTTATTTTAAAGATGATAAAAAAATTGATCATATAGTTGTCATTTAGTACATTTTTTTTCAGCAAACCTTCTCAATAGAAGAACAACATAATAAAGAGAAGAATAATAAGAGTAGAGCAGATCCATGTTCCTCCCCACAGACTGCATCTATCTCCCCTCTCACTCCACGTGAAGCTAGTTATTCTCAAAGACTTTGGAAAGACTAAAATTGCTGCAGAGTTCTAGTAAATCAGCCTAGCCAGACAAATCTATCGTAGTTCTCATTTCATTTCACTTCCTTTCTGCAACTGTCAACTTTCTGATTGCAGTCAATCTCTTCTAAAGACTCTGTATTCTACTGAGTGGGTTCAGAATGAAAAATGAAGAAGCTTAAACCAAAAGTTCTTAGTAACTTCTACGTAGTAGTAGTAATTTCTAAGAGATTCATAACCTGCAACAGTTCCTTAACATTTGGATATTGAAATAGTATTATTTTGGTTACATATAATCAGCAATCTAAAGGGTCAAATGACCTTACAGTACACTGCTTATGCTGCCACCCTCCAAGCTTTCACTCAGAGAACAAAATTATGGAGGATATCACAGGAGCTACAGAAGTATGCTACAACTTATGTTTTTCCGTTCCACACTACATCTTTGGCCATCAGTACCACTTGGAAGTTTTGGGAGATAACATGTACAACATAAGGAGATCAACTATCTGCCACCTGGGTTGTTATGGGGAAATTAAAACTATTTCAGGTCTAATTTATGTAAAAATCTGTGGACCACTGAAGATATTCCAGGAGAACACGATCCAGGATGTCATCACCCATACCAACAAGCACAATAAGCCACAGATCAACCATCACTGATGTTCTCTGTCTTCCGAAGCACAGGAGTATGCTCCATACCAATTTAAAGAGTAAGCACCTCCTTACAGCTCTTACAGTCAACATGTGAGGTTCTCACTTCAACTATACATTCTGGATTGATAGAGGAAAATACGATAAATTCACCTAAACCAAGGTCCCAGTGGGTAAGTACCCACTTGCACACTACCCTGGTCACTTGTTCTTAAAATTGCAAGAACCCGATAGCTTTTTTAGTACCTAGATTTGGTACAATCATCAAGGGCAAGGCTAAATCATATCTTCAGTTTAATCTGAACAGCCCAGGCTTAAGTTGTTCTCAAATGTTACTTCATTTCTAGGCTGTAGGCTAAAAAGCCAAACCAAACGCAAGTCAAAACAACTTTATCTTTTCCTTCCTCAATCTAAAAATGAAACCTGTTATTTTGATGTTTCTGTCAAACAGGAATGGAAATTTCCTCTTTTTTCCTTCGTTTTTTCTTTCCCCCAGAAAAGAAAATTCTGATTACCATTTCAGAATAATAGTTTGACTAAAACTGACACTCCTTAGTGGGGCCCACTTAGTATGGAAAATGTTTACTTCTGCTAGAACTGCAGAGCAGCATTATACTGATTCTTGTATCCTCACTTTTCTCCCTTGACATGAACACCAGTGAATACAGTATAAATTTTTGTCTCTGCACACTGCTTTGCAGACCCTGTGGCATCCTGCTGAGCTCAAACATTTCGTACCTGCCTAAAAGAAGTTTGAACTAAAACATGATGGAAAACTGGACCTTTCATTCTTCTTGCTGCATGAAGAAAAATAAATGCCCGCCCCCACCACCTGATCTTCCACAAATTACCCTCCCTTCTGGTATTCATGGCACAAGTGTGCACGTGTTTCAGTGTTACCAGGCAAACTCACATGTACCTTTGGCAAGTGTAGGTATTTGCAGGAGAGCATACTGGACTGTTGGCGCCTGTTAACCCTGCTTTCTTGCCACAGCTTGTGCCATTCAAGGTATCTCCCAAAGCACTGCAATGCCACAGCTTCTCCCAAACTTCTCAGTCATGTATAAAATACAGAGTTGAGAAGCTGCTGCACCTGTTGTGAATGTGAGGGACACCAAAGACTAGCAGATGAAAACCAAAGCTGTTACTAAAGTCACACACGTGAGGGCTGCAGATTCCATGTGGCCCTCTCCATTTTTAAATTACAGATTTTCCACTGTGAACTGGTTGAAGATTTCTGAGCCAACTAACAGACCACTACATTAATAGCTTGAACACAAACACCTTCAGTAAGAGCTAAGCTAAAACCAGAATTTGTCCTACAAAATGTACTTGACTACCTGTTTTAAATTAAAGGTCTTTAAAAAGTAACTGCTGATGGTAATGTCTTGTACTGTGTTTATTCAGATAATAAGCAAAGCAAAATGGTCTATTATGTACATTTCTTTCACTTGAACGTGACAGATTCATTTTCCTTTGCATATTACACCACCAAGTGGCCTAATGTTCTTATCTTTTTCTGTTCACTATGTTTCCTCTAGAGACACCGCTACACAAAACAAAATAAAATTAAAAAGCTGAATTGCTACCTAAAATAAAAAATTAACTGGAGCATAATTTGAGAGGTTCAGCTAGACACTTGTATTAAACTTCCTCCTATTATAGCTTACAAGTGCAAATTTAATACAAGTGTAAATTTTATTATGTTTCTCCTCTTACAGCAACTTAAAACTTACTAGGAAAAGGTTCATCACCTTTATTTGGGTGATACATGTGTCTAATGGAGTATTTTGATCTGTCTGCTATGAACACAGGCATTTTCAGATACTTCATTAAATTTAAAATATGACATAAGTAATTAAAATATATACTGGGGGGAAAAAAAGTGGTTTAGGACTTCAAGTAAAGCCTGCCCAAGCAAGTGAATCAAGGAAATTCAAACAGGCTTGTAATATCTTAAATGAACAAGCAAAGCTTGCAGGTATTTGAATTGAGCAGGACTGCACACATGAGTGAGGGCAACAGGATCAGACTCAGAATCAATACTAAATATTATTTGGTTACATCTCCAAAAAATATTAGGTTGCACCCATCAGTTAAAACCAGAGCTCAAACTTTCCACCAGCATTTTCAATGGCCAATCTTACACTGCTACAAGATGGCATGGCTTTACCTTGACATCTGCTCCATATTTAGACAACAATTAGCTCACCATTTAGACAATGTTGAGCTAGAATTTTTATGTTAAAAGAATGTATTCCTTAAGTTATCCTACAGAGAGAATCTTATTAAGAATTAAATGCTCCTCCAAGCCTGAGGGAGACACTTCTTTCAACACAATTATAGCAAATGCCAAGAAAAACTTTGGACCTTGTTTCAAGCACTGTAAAAAGACAGTAGCCAGCCTGCATACAGCAGTCACATAGATGTGAGCTAGACATGCACAGAAGTAGATCTATTATCCTGCTACACGGCTATAAGCATATACAGCAATTACACAGGGAACCTTCTGTTCCTTATTTGTTCCAGGAAGTCCACTCAGTGAGAGCTGCTGCCCTAAATAGCTTAGAGTAAGCTTCAAGAAGAGGAATATAACTATAAGAAAAAGTAAACACAATGGGATGCAGATTACAAGTATACCTACTCAGGTATACAAGTGTGATTTGCGTTCAGAAAGGACTAGCTAAATGGGAGTGAAGATAAAACAGGCAGGGCTGGAACAAGTCACCATAGAAGACAATACCCTGCATTGAGGAATGCCCTCTGCCAGTAACATCTCTGCTCCCTAAGGAAATTACCTGCTACAACTGTGAAGGCAGGCTTCAGTTCCAACTTGTTTGCTGTTCAGGTTTCTCCCTTCTTTTGCTCCAAACCCTCCACTTGACTAGGGCAAAGCAAGGATGGTGGATAAATCCCATTTGTCCGTCCATCTCCCCTCATGAGGGAAGTTATGTGGACCCAGCTGAATCCTGTTTAATTTTCCCAACCTGTGCAGCAATAGCAGCCAAGAACCAAGGTCATAAATGTTTAAATTTCATGCAATTTCATGCATGTCTAGCAGAAATTTTGCTATTTTAGTTCAGAGGTGTGCAACAAGGTATTTCTTCAGGTGCATAAAACCACTTCAAAAGAAAGTTATCAAGAGGTGCCCACAGGATTTGGACAAGGTCACACGAAAGATATTTACAAAACACAAACTTATACAAAGACACACATCTAACAGCATGATCAATATGGCTTCTTTATGGACAATAAGGTAATCATCCATAATTAGGATTGATTTACAATCTTATTATAAAGTTTATTACAGTCTTAAGGATCTCAGGGAAGAAACAGATTTGCCTATTATCATGAGTAAATGAACTGGGATTACTTTTCTTAGTCAAAGTAAAGTGGCATTTCTTCACCACTAATAATTTACGATGTGTTTCCAGATGGGACTTACCACCCTCACAATATGCAGCACTGCAGTGCTAAAGTAAAAAAGAGAAAATGCATCATAATGATGAGATGGTCTATTGAAACTAAGGGAAAAACTTCCATCTGACACACTAGATTTTGTTAGGACATATGCACATGGAAAATGACAGTGTCCCTTTAATACTCACAGAATCAAGGCAATAGTCATATTGAATCTTTCAGCTAAAGAGTAACTGATTTAAAAGTCATATCGATAATGAATCAATAAAATATTGACTACATTCTTTACTTCAGCGATCGTGTTTGGATATTTTTAGAAAGGTATCCTAGTTTAAAATACTGGGTTTAAATACATGTGTCACAAAAACTCTTTACCCCAATGTTTCTATGTGTCATAGACCACAAACCAAACCTGCTTATGAAAAGCTCCCACTGACTTTAGCATCCCAAGCTTCTACATGCTTGTACACTCACAGAAATCTTTCAAAGACTTCAGTGCAGTTGCCTCCTGTGTTTTGCAGTGGTCTCTGCATCTTTCTGCTGTTAGCAGAATCTGCCTTTTCCTCCTGGACTACACTAGTGATTAAAGGGTTTCACCAAGTTTTTTGTATTTCTGTTAACACATTATATTGGTTATGCTGTATCATACTGATTAAAGAAAACCTCACAAATGACTGTGCTTATTTCATCCTTCTTTGCTCAATGGTTTGGAAAAAAACTATGACCAATTTAAATAATTACATTATTTGATGTCTAGTTAAATGAATATACACTAATATGATCTTGCACTATCCACAGGTCTCAATCCAAGTTCTTTAAGAGATGGAAGAAGGTACATGTGAAAATACGTGGACTTTTGTTTTCAAACATTTTCTCCATTATTCTTAGTGACTAGCACTGATAACAACACACATTATTGTCTCTCACTCTTAAATGCTAGTTGCTATAGAAACTTGACACTGATTAAGATGGGGAACATGATCCTCAGAAAATATGCAGTGAACTGAAATTATTAATCCTGCACATTCAACCAACAGGAATGAGACCTTGCACTTCTAATACCAGACAGTTATAAAACTCTTCATAGGCTTACAAATGGCATTTTAGAAACCATGCCCAGACTTTTGCTGAATAATATCATACATGGAAACAACGTGACCTGAAGCAGGTCTTTATATGCTGACAGTTACTGCCAGCTATTTGCTAATGAAAAGTATTTCAAAGGGCACAGGTAAGAGCTTTCAAAGCAACTGTTCAGAAGAAACTGTTGACATGGAGGTTCTTATCCTACTCCAGCTCTGTTTTTTTGTGTACATAAGCTGCAACAAATTTCCTTCTTACTCTGTGATGCAATTCTAGAATCCATTCAGCTGACATCTAAAATATCTCTGCTCACATTAGCAAAGCATGTGTACCCTTTACGCACTTCAACTTGCAGTCACAGTAAGCATTCTACCATTTTTATTGCATTAGCAAAAATCATACAGCTTCAGCTTACATGGAGATTTTGTTGCAAAGCTACATGTAGACCAAATAAGAGCAAAAGCTGATAACTTTCCTAGGTGACAACATAATATTTTGAGGTCCAAAGTAATATTGCCTTTTTCTTTGTAATTAATAGAAGCTTCTCTATTTGCATTCCCTCAACCAAAAAGTATATTTTGCTCAAAAAGCAAATCATGCAAGAAGGATAAATTTACTTCAAGAAGCTGCATGTAAGAAGTGATAATCTTTATCAACTCCCCAAACCAAGTTCTTCAAACTGAACAAACATTTCAGTAACCTTTAGAAGAAACAGAAGACCACTCATCTATTTAGTCCTGCTATAAGGTCACATTGCACATTAATTTGAAAGAAATACCTGTTGGTATGGAGTATCAATATCTAATAGCTTCTTTTTTAAAAATCTGATTTTGTTATATGGAAAGGGTTTTTTTAGAAACTGTATTATATTGTTTCCATTATACTTCTTATAGAGAAACCTACTGTATGATACTTATTATACAGAAATTTTCTATATAACACTTCTTACATAGCTCCCTAGATAATTCTGAATACAACTGAAGAATGTTATAATTAAATGATGATGCAGTAGACTCAGTAGCAGTACATAACATACATCATGCAAAAAAATCTTAAAATAACCAGCAGCTAATTTACTCCATGTTAAAGGCTATTTATGGAAGACCCCTCAACTTCTACACAAACAGAAAATAATGAGATGGCATGCAGAAAAGTTATAAAATTTTTAATAGCAATAAAGAAACTTCAGGTACGTTTTTATTTTCCAGCTTGAGTCCAAGACTGCTGAAAGAAAAGAAATCTGAACACTCCAGTAATCTGATACACTGTAGAGGGTCTTGCTGTGTTTGTAATCAAAACACATGCTTCATGAAACAGCTTTTTAAAACCCTATACAATAAACCCACCAACAACTGCCCTCAATCTTGTTCAAATTTGTCTGTTTCAGTACAAATATACACCCAGAAAACTTTTTTGAAGAAAAGGAAAAGAAAGAAAACGGCTGACATCAAATGCCTTGTCTGTTAAAGACAGTTTGTTAAGAATAAAGTGAAAGCCCTTCAGCAAAAGCCCAGTGGAAAACAAATCCCAATGTGTGATTTTAATTACAAGGCTAAAAGGACAAAAGTTTCTGCCACAGTCATCTGCAGACTGTACAGCAGAGATAGCTAGAAGTTTTCTTTTCCATAGTGGTGTGAGTTAAAAGAAAAGAAAGAGGGAAAAGGAAGGGAGGAAAAAAGAGGAAAAAGAAGGGTAGAAGAAGAAAGTATGGTATGGTAAGATGAAATGCTCCACCCCTCAAGTAATGATGCAAAATTTTACACTCCAAAGTGAGGTTTATACTACAGTTACTTCAAATTCACATGACAACAACGCCATAGAAGATCCTACACTATATATGTGATGTATTATTGCTGCGTAGGGATTAAATCTTGGGATTGTCATATACAGAAAAATAACCACAGCCATTTTTAAGCTTGTAAAAGCTTTGAAATTATTTTCCTAGCCATAGCAATTTAAAACAGAAGAAAAGCACATTCAGGAAGCATTACAAACCCAGAATTTTTAAATGTGTATTGCATGCTAATTTGGGTCCAAATCATGAAATCTAAAATATGACTAACAGATGTCATAGAAGTATCAAATAGAAGTCAACAGAAGAATCCAAAAGCCTGAGAGTCAGTTTTCTGAGGAAATCATCAGATTGGCTTAAACAGCGTAAAATGCAGATTATTTGAATGTGGGGGTTTTATTTGTTCTCCAAGCTTCTAGGGTTTGCCTACACTATATTTCCAAGTCTTTTTTCTATAATAAAAGCATGTAAGAGATTTTATTTTAATTAAAGTTTAAAATTACAGGTAAGTACATAACTCCAGTAGATAGGATTTTGGCAAAACATTAAACAGTGTGAGACTTGCAATAAATCTGAAAGAAACATCCAGCCTTCTGTAGCTCTGTCTACACTGACAGCTCTTCTGCTATGGCAAAGCTTTAGTGATCTTGAGTCAGTTTTGAAAACCACCAGCTTTCACTTTTACTGGGCAAAAGTATAATTTGTAAACAATGTCATTTGTTGTTAAAAAAATAATATTTTATCTGAAAATATGAAAAACCATTTCCAGGAAATAGGAGGTCATAGTAAGGCCTTTTTTTATGGTGATATAATAAATTGCTTTTCAAACATGTAAGTGACAGATGTTCCAAGTCGCATCCAGCCTCCTTGTTGATTTGCAGGATGTTCAGGACTTCCATCTTTCCTCTTTGCACAACTGAATTCCCCTGAAATTGGATGGACTACCCCTGATAAGGGCTGAGAGGACATAATGTTAAAGGAAAGAGGGGTAAGATTCTTTTGGTTTTCCTCTACACTACAGGCAACAGTGAAACCAGTTGAGAATAAAGGAATGCGGGCTCATTTCTCAGGGAAGCAACAAGATCCAACATGGCATGCAGCACCTTCTCTCTCCAAGCCCGCCCAAGCTGAACAGTCCTTTGAATGGCTGCACAAGTGTAGAAGAGAAGAAAGGAATACTGATCTTTTAATTGAAAAGAGCTGAGATGAGGAGGGAAAACCTGATGTGTATTCTAGGTATGCGTACATGAGCTAACAGTTAAGAAAAAATATCTTTCTGTGATCCAGGGAATGTTATTGAACAAGACATCTAGAAAGGGCAGCTCTCAATACTGGCACATTACTTTTCTGTATATAATTCTCTCAAATTTCATTAAATTCAGGACGAGATTAGTCAGGAAATTTCAAAGTAACAGTTGAACAAATGGTCTTGCCATTTAACATTTAAAAGAAAAAAACTTGGAAAGTCTGCCAGTCCTCTTGTGGGAATAGAGGATATAGCAACTTTTTTTTTCATTCTATAAAACATGTCCTTTAAATATTTACTAGTCTTGTATTTTCTACATGTGGCCACATCCCAAGCAAAAGCCCTCTACCTCTCACTAAAGTATGCTTAAGAACATTCACTGCATATGTAATAAGAGTATTAAAGGATCCAGATGTGAATTAGAAAAACAACTGTGTCTATAATAGCTGAATTTCAAACTACTGGAGTAAGATCAAGCAGGAAAGTTGTGGTTTATTCCAGAGCACCACCCACACAATTCTCTGAGTAGGTTACCAAATGACAGTAAATCTAACCAGTAAAATGCAAAACAAAGCTGTCATATCTGATTAAATTCCCAGTGACTGAATGGACAATGGATTTTCTCTAACTTCTCAAGCTTTCAAAATAAACCTTGTGTAGATGTACAGCCACACATATCGTAAATTTCTAATTAACAGCTATTATTTTCTTTGGCTGAAAAATATCACCTACGATTCAACAAACTTGAGGAGTAGGTACAGGACTATTGTGTGGGAATAAGATTAAAGCTTCTCTTTTTGAAATAAACCCAATTTATCTTTGCACTCCAGACTTCAGAGAAGTGAAATTTAAAGACGCATTACAGAATAACTGTTAGCAGAAAACAATACCTGCACAGGGTTGTTGAAACAGCAAGGACTGCAGTTTATGAGATACCAGTGAATTCACTACTAACTTTTAAAGATGTAATCAGTGTTATATTTAATTTTGGAAAACATTTGCTTGCTTTGGGAAGTACTGTCAAGCAAGGCAAATGTGTTGACTTCCACCATTTCTAGGAGGTCCTAATTTCCAAGGTATTTTTAACCTGTAAGGGACCATACACACGTATTTTCCTTAAATGTATAACTTGATTATAAAGGATTTTCTTTCAAAAGCAGCGAGCAAGTTTAGGCGCTCAGTCTGTAAGGCTGAGCCTGTCCCAGCCTGCACAGGACAACCATCGCTGCTTTTTGCCAGGGCACAGGAGAGACCTGTCCCTTTGATCGGTACAGACCTCAGCATCCCTCTGCAAAGCGTCTGCCCATCCTCAGGTATATACAGCCTCGGCTCTTCTCGCTGGTACAAACCTGGGCAGAGCTGGAGCTTTGCATGGCCCCACCAGGCAGCAGCGGCCAGACCGCAGCCCCACGCCACGGCCAGGGAGCAGGCAGCCCCGGCAGGCCCATGCGTCCGCTCAGGTGCAACGTAAACTACGTTTTGTGAGGGGACAGCGCGGCAGGCTGAGGGGACAGCGCGGGAGGCTGTGAGGGGGCGGCGCGGGAGGCTGTGAGGGGACAGCGGGGGAGGCTGTGAGGGGACAGGGCGGGAGGCTGAGGGGACAGCGCGGCAGTCTGTGAGGGGACAGCGCGGGAGGCTGTGAGGGGACAGCGCGGCAGTCTGTGAGGGGACAGCGCGGGAAGCTGACGGCACAGCGCGGGAAGCTGTGAGGGGACGGCGCGGGAGGCTGTGAGGGGCGGCGCGGGAGGCTGTGAGG
>JAVJGI010000036.1:7046433-7073684 GCA_035590275.1 Ibycter americanus
GGGCGGCGGGGCTCGGCCCAGCGGCCCCGCTGCTGTTCGCGGGGGAAGCAAGAGCAGCTGCAGGGTCTGGAAAGAAAATGAGATGTGGTGAAAGGACTCTGAGGCAGCGGAGAGCCTGTGCTGTTACTCAGGCCGAGTACGAGAGTGTGTTCACTGCGGTGCTCACGGGGCGTCTCTGCTCTTTTAAGAATATGTGGAAAAGCCGCTGAAGCTGGTGCTGAAAGTCGGAGGAAGTGAAGTCGCTGAACTGTCTACCGGCAATGCAGGGCTGGATTCCAGCCTGTATGATGACAAATCTGAACATGAAAAACACAAGGACAGAAAAAGGAAGAAGAGAAAGAAAGGAGAAAAACAAGTTCCTGGAGAAGAAAAGGAGAAAAGAAAGAGAAAAGTTAAGGTATGTATTCATGCTACTGCATTTTAGGAAAAAAAAAAAAAACATGCTTCAGCTTTTTCTAGTGTTCACATCAAAAGGTGAGCAGATATGACTGTAACTTGTATCCCTAAATTGGAATAAATTCTAACTCGGCATATTAGTTTTGCTGATTCCTTTTCTCCAGGTACTTTTATTAGAAAAAGGTGAGTGAAGTCGTCTGAAGTTTCTCATCTTTCAAAAAAAAATTGGCGAGTATAAAAGCCCAGAAAACTAAAAAGAGGAGGGGGGGAAATTCTGTGTCTAAATAAATCCGTTTATATAAAACAGAATGAAGACTCTACAAGTTCTTAATTAATATGGGAAAAAATGTATTTCCCTCTCAGGTTTTTTAATGTGAGAAGTAATTATAACACATGTATTTAGAGCATTATGTGTACGTCTGGTTTTTTTAATGTCCTGACTATTTCTTACTAGTTTTTCTAAAATCACCTTAGAGGCTTTGCTGGAGGCAATTCTCTGTGCAGAGAATACTGCAGAATTGTTCCTGTCATGCTATAAGTGGCTGTCACTTTTTTAAAAAGAATAATTCTGTGATGCGTTGCATGGTATAGCTGAGCTACTTTATTGTCCAGCAGATGGAGACAGTACATAAAGAATACAGGGTTTGTAAAGACAAACTATTACTATTCGGTATTAAACTGTCTGAGGTTGTTTTGAAAAATTCATATGGCATTGTGTACGGTAATGATGCTGGTTTTGCAGGTTCTCTCAAGTTTTTATAATAATCTTTCTTTTTTCTAGGAGGATAAAAAGAAACGAGATCGAGACCACGCAGACAGTGAGGGAGAACAGGAAATGAAATGTCAGACCCCCATCAGGTTGGAGTTGCCACCAGAGAAACCATTGACAAGTACTTTATCAAAACAGGAAGGTAGGAAAAAAAGTAAAATTTCTTTTGTTAATTGCAGTTTTCTTTAACTGACTCACATTTTATTGTTCTTTCTGTTGCAAGTGACTTGACAATTTTTTGCTATCGGTGTTTTTCCCCATCATACAAAAAAATTAAATTATTGGTACTGTATACTTCTTTTGCGGAATGGTATCTGGTACCTAGGTTACAATGTGCAGAATTTCAAGGAAGACAAATGAGAAAAGTAGATCACCTATATATGTTTTGGGGTTTGCCACTGTATTCTTTTCATTTGCGATGAATTCTCAAGTTGCATTGGTTTCGTTGATTTCTAATATCTTGGAAGTTTAGTACCTGTTGCAGTCAGTTCTGTGTCACACCCTTTCTCCCCCCCCCACTTCTTTTTGGTCTAGAGGTGGAGCAGACCCCACTCCAGGAAGCCCTGAATCAACTCATGAGACAGCTACAGAGGTAGGTGTCTGTGCTTTACAGAGCTATGAAATGAAAGTAACATAGAGTGAAGGAAGAGGCATATAAAAACCCGAGCAAGGGTACAGTTGCTAACAGGGCTGTGTTAGGAATTTAAGTACTAGCTTGAGTGCATACTTACAACTCTTCAGTTTAGGCTTCATGTAAACACCTCCAGTTTAAAGTACTTTTAAAAAAACTTGCAGAAATAGGACAATTTTCCAATAATGTGATGCTTTCTTTTACGAACCTCTCTTCAGAGAGGCACAAGAGTTTGGAATGAACTTGCCAAAACTGCTTTTACCTTGAGTTCTCTTATTTTTAGCATTATTTACTATAAAAAGGAGGTACGCACTTGAAAACTTAAACCGTGTTTTCTTACTGTGACATTAAGCAAATGTCTTTTAAGTAAAACAATCAGATTTGCTGAATTTGCAGTTCTTTCAAGTAGTTTCAGGTTTAAGATACTCTTTCTTGACTTTAAGAATGTCTGTATGTCTTGTACAAGAGTGATCAAAAGATCTTTGCCTTTACCTGTCTCACCAGATTAAGCTTGAAACTTTGTTCACAAGTTTCCTCTTAACCTGAAATTTTCAAGACCTTTGTGTCAGTTTCAAGAAACACAACCAACTACCAAAAAGTGCCTGTTCTTGTTTTGGCTATCTTTCCCTGCATGCAGAAAGAAGCAGCCACTTTTTCTTTTGAATCCTGTTTCTCAGTTGGAAGCTATTTTGCAAGTGATCCACAGGCATCGTAGAATATCTGCACTGTGTGCTTCTGCAGTATGCATAACAAAATGCCCTTCACTGTTCTGTAGCAGCTTGGCAACTCGGAGTAGAAATCTGCAAGTCATAAGTAAGCCTCAGGAAAAAGGCCTGAAATGCCAAGGGTCTCATCAGCGTGTGTAGTATCAATGCTGGTGTAGGAGGCAAGCCTCATGCTGCAGAGTTTAGTGAAAAGCAAAAAACCAGTGGTTCTGGAGGAGAGATTCTTGCCAGCTTATCAGCTAAGCCTGATCCTAAAGAGATAATACCAACCAACTGTATTTGATTTTAATGCTATTAGAAGCACCCAGGAATATCAGAGATTACCAGAAGTCTTACAAAATTTTAATGTAAAAAACTATTAACATTATGTAACCTGAAAATTAGCATAGTCATAAGTACACATGTTCTATCACAGCTTTTAGCCACAAGCTTTCCCTTCTGTTAATTTCAGGGTAAGCGATGAATTACAAGTATGCATTCTTACCACACTTGTTCCCTTTATTTTTCAATGACCTAATTATAATATAAACCCACTTTTTGAAAAGCCAAAACCTAAAAAAGGATGGGGTTTTTTTAATCTTCTTGGGAATACAGGTACTTATCAAAATGTAGAACTAACTTCTAAAATATGTTTGTAGCACTTTTTTGGTATGTGGGTTTGTGTATGGGATCTTTTTAACATTCAGAAGTGAAAGATTATGCTGACACAAGCTGTTTCTAGCTTTATGGTTTTGATTCTTTTTCAGCTTAGTTCTTTCCTTTCTATTTAATTCCAAGCTCAATATTTCTTTGTTATAAGTCGAAACATAAAAAACTGTCTTTTCATTTCTCAACAGAAAGGATCCAAGTTCTTTCTTTTCATTTCCTGTGACTGACTTTATTGCCCCTGGCTATTCCATGATCATTAAAAACCCAATGGATTTTAGTACCATGAAAGAGAAGATCAAGAACAATGGGTACCAGTCCATAGAAGAATTAAAGGTGATTCTGTAAATTTTATTTTGACTACAGAGATGTATTATGCTCAATTGACTCGAACTCTGGTATTTTATGAGAATATGAAGATGCCAAAAGAACCAGTCCTTCTGTCTGAAGAAATGTTTCTTGTTGAATTTTTGTGAGCACATAGGTTCTGGAAGTGAAAGAGAAAACACTTCTGGTTTGTAAACAGGCATCTCAAAAAGGTGTGGACGATTTCAGGTTTTATGCAGGATGAAATAGAACCTGTCAGTTTTTCCTTCAGCGTGTCATTTCGGATCTTAAGAATGAAAATGTTAGCATTTATGTTGGACAACTCTTTTTTTTTTTTTAATGTATTGCCTCTCAAAGAAACAAGGGGTCTGATGAATTTATTTGCTTTGCCTGTCTGTTAACTACTACATCATTTGCTTCCTGTCACCTCTGTGCTAGCCAGGCTTATCTAGTCATGTAGGTCCACAACTACTGGAGGCAAAAGGAACTCAGTCCTCTTGGCAGCAGCCACTTAACCCTGTGCTGTAGCGTGTCTTCTAGTGGATTCAAGGGCCTGTTTTGAAGGCTCCTAAAGCTTTTAAAAGCTGAGGGTGGGCTTGTTCTGTTTTGTTTTATTCAGCAGGAATATTTTCTTGTTCTTTACTGGGCTAGATGAGGATGTGGGAAATGTAAGTTTTGTGTAATTAACAGTTGAACTTAGGCAGATATTAGTTAATAGGATTGGTTGTATTTTATTGCACATTCTTCTTGAAAGCTCAAAAACTTAGGAAGAACAGATATTTCCTGTTGTTTCAGCTGTTTCAGGTTAGTTTTTCATTTCAACTTTTTGTCTTTGTAAACAGCTGAGAATGTGCAGATCCTCAACAGGTAGATACGTCTTATCAGCGAGTATAGAAGTGAAGTTTCTAGGTCAGTCATTCAAGAAACGAACTTCAAAGAAGCATACGTTTCTCTTTCATTGCGACTGAAACTTTGACATATTCCTTATAATGATTTAACTTTGAATTGCAGCTTTTCTGTTTTTAAAGTTGGCTGTATTGGGCTGTTTATGTTGCTTTACTTTGTTTTTCTTTTAATGACTGCTGATTGGTCAGGGAAGTGGGTAATTTTAGCTAAGAAGACTTCCATTAAAACTTTAAAAACTACAAACAATACTGAACATTAAGAATACTTTCAGGGTGTTTATGGAGTGCTAGTTTTTAGACTCGAATCTAATTTACCTACTTCTGTTTAAATTTTTAATTAAAATTAATTTAAATTTTTTAAATTCATTAATTCAAAATGTTCTTTGAAGTTCTTTTTTCCTAGAGCTCAAGACACTGCATTTGCAGCAAAGATTTTAATACAGTATGCTTTAAAATTTTAACTTTTATTCCAATATTATTAATGTCTGTACAGGATAACTTCAAACTGATGTGTACTAATGCGATGATTTACAACAAACCAGACACAATTTACTATAAAGCTGCAAAAAAACTGCTGCACTCAGGGATGAAGATACTTAGTCAGGTAATAGAAAATACAAGCCAAAATATTAAAAAATATGCTTCTTCCTTTTTGATCCTCCTTTCATTCCACTTTTCTTACAGGGATCTCATGAAAATTCATAAAAACTTGCCTAATATTTGTCAAATGCTTGCATATTAGAATTCAAATAGTACATTGTTTTAAGGCTCGTGCTTTTTATACTGCTGCCGTATTGGTTATTGAAGAAATACTTGCATTTAATATTTCATTTTCTAAACTGCCCTTATACTTCTTAGTATAAGAAAGAAAGAATTGAAATAAAATCATCCTCTGTGGGTAGGTTACAAAAAGATTAATTGAAGTACCAAATAAAAGAATTCTGGTGGTTTGTTTAGGAGAGGATTCAGAGCCTGAAACAAAGTATAGAATTCATGGCTGACCTGCAGAAGACAAGGAAGCAGAAGGACAAGACAGAACTGCAGCAAACCGGGGAAGATGAAAATGGTCCTGGGAAAGACAAAGGAGAACCTGTGGATGGTGACACCAAAGCATTCAAAACACCTAGCAAGGAACACAAAAAGTGAAGTATTATCTCAGTAACAATTCTAGGATATACCCTTTAATGCTACTGAAGCAAGATGACTTTTAGGGACCTGTGGATGTGGGTTTCTTTCTTTCTGATACTGCATATACACTAGGACTTCTTCATCTTAGGAGGCCATATTTAAATAAAATGTCCTCATATCCCAAAAATAACAAGTTTAGAGTCTTTTATACTGTTGGGGTTTTTTTATGTAGGTACCCCTGTACTGCTCATCAACTCCATTCCTTTAATTATTTTCTAATTTAGTGTCTGTTTCACAGAAGTAGTGTTGTTTTGGAGAAAGCTTGCAAACATGACCTTTTAAACATTTTGGTACAAATAACTGTATAGTCAATTTCAAGCTGCTTTGTTGGGGTTTTTTTGCATAGTAATTGTATTTGAAATAGGTAAATGCATAGCTACAGAACATTTACTTCCTGAATTATCTTTTAATATCTAGAGATACCCCCTTCAATGTTTGGAAATACTAGCGACTTTATTTTCACAGATTTGAAAATACAGATACTAAAATTCAGAGTATCTAATATTTTATAAAAAATATCCTTGTTGGTTTTGTGGGAGTGATGACATAAAATCTGGCAACATGCTAAATTAGGACATCAGTATGGCTGAAGTAAGCTAAACAGAGACACCTTTACAGTTACTAACATAAAAAAACATTTGCTGATAACAAATCTTTGTCGCATATTTTTCCCAGCTGTATTAAATAGTCATATTAAATGGCTGCTTTTTTTTTTTTGTTAGTTGTTTCATCTACAAAAACAGTTTGCATAGTTGGCAAAAACATTTCTTCACTGTAATTGTTCATGATATTTAGCCAATTGGTATCTGTTTAACAGACAGATTTACGCTAGTTACTAAGTTATCTGGGTTTTATTCACAGGAAGGACAAAGATCTACTTGAAGACAAATTACGAAACAATAGCTTGGAAAGGGAACAAGAGCAGATTGATCGTATTGTTAGAGAATCTGGAGGAAAGTTAACGAGACGACTTGCAAACAGCCAGGTAAATCTTTGTGTGTTTGGTAACTCCTTTCACTTTTTCATAAATCAAACTTTTAGCATCTTATGTCAGTTGAAATTCAAGGTATGCTTCCACTACAGTTTACACCAATTTACACGTGACTGATGATCTGTGTAACATTGTAATGTTAAAAAAAATGTGTATCAGTTGAATGCATGCTGAATTTCATCACCAGAGCAAGTTCAGCTTAAGTTTTCAGAAATTTTAGATAAAGTAGTAGAAAAGGATGAATAGTAGGAACCTCAAGGAAATATCTCAAAACTGACCTGCAAAAAACCCTGTAGTGCTGAAACAGCCACGTATCTGATCAAAGGTTATTAATGTTACAGGAGAAGGAAGCCAGGTTGGTAATACTGTGCCCCTTTAATTTTCTACGTGAATTACATCTTTATCTCTTAGCATCTGCAGAAATGTTAATATTTATCATAATTTCTTAATTCCTTTTGCCTATACCAATAATGAAGTTACCTAGTGAAAACAAGTTAGAGCAGCACTCACTTCTGAGTCTGACTGATGTTCCCAAATCCCTTTCTGATTCCTACAGATAGTTCATTAGATGTTTTTATTAGTTTAAAGACCATGAATTTCAACTAATACGTCAATTTAAATAGTCTGATCTTATTTCAGTGTGAATTTGAAAGAAGAAAACCAGATGGTACAACAACTCTGGGCCTTCTTAATCCAGTTGACCTTACTGCGGGAGGTAAGTTGGCATGGTTCAAGTAACAAGCCACTTTCACCTTCCTGGTCTGCTGCTTTTTTGCTGGGGCAGATCAGCAAGTGCTGGCCAAGAACTGAATGCTGCTTTACAGTCTGATAAAGATCTGGATTTAAAAAGCTGCAGCTGAAGGAGCACATAGATGGGTACCAATTGTGGCTGTTAGGAGCAGCTGGACAGAGGCCTCTGTGGCTGTTGCTTCTCATTTTTGTGGCAGCTGTCTGGGAGCTGCGAGAGGAAGCTTTTGCCATTGGAGGAGAGACTGCCTGCTGTATGCTTCGGCACGTTTAATTCCTGGTCTCTCCTTAAGTCTGGTCCACGTACGGATTGCAGTGTCTGCTGACCCAAAAGGTCACAGATGTTCCAGAGTTGGCCACTGGGAACTGTCTGGGTCCTAAATCATTTCATTATGTCACTGCCACCTCTGTAGTGCCACTACCTAAAAGAGTGCACGTGCTTGACTATTTTAACTGCCAGCTCATTACGGAGCTGAACCGTCTAGGTCCAGAATAGACAGAAACTATGCTGAAAAGTTGACTTCTTCCTTCCCCCCTGTTTGTGCAATAGGAAACGTCAGCAAGAATATATAGTGTGGGCTTTCATGTGAAGAATCAGATGCTCTTTAATGATACAGCCTCTGTTAGGGGAGGACAGGAAGGAGGAAGAATGATAGCAAAACTTAACATTTGGGTTAAATCTTCTATACTTAACTAGGATTACCACTTACTTGGTCTGGATTCATGTTTAAGACTACAGTCTTTAATATGAAGCGTTTGGAGAGGAAAACACTCTTTTGAGAGTTGTATCCTGTTTATGCTGAAGTTTCTGGCTACAAGTATTAAATGCATTTGGACATCTTCCTGTGTCACTTAACTATGCCTTCATTATTCCTGTATTTTGATACATCCTGTTGTAGAACCAGGTTACTGCCCTGTGAAGCTGGGCATGACAGCAGGAAGACTTCAGTCAGGAGTTAATACGTTACAAGGGTTCAAAGAAGATAAAAGAAACAAGGTTACGCCAGGTAGGTGCTGATTATTTTTATTTTTTTTAAATAAAATCCTCCTCCTTATACAAACAGAATATGTTGATCTCATTACTAGCGTACAAATAGTTTGGAACAAAGTTGTTTTTTTAATGATACAGCATATTATTGCATGTGTCTGTCACACAACAGCACAGTCACAAAGTCTAGCTTAATTTACACATACAAAAGGGGAGGTGTATTTAATAAAATGTTCATCTGTATTGAGAAGAGGAGCTATACCACATAGAATAAATGGTTTTCCTGGCTTTGGAAGAGCATAGTGGGGAGCCTGAGTACCTGTTACCAGCACCAGACTGGATTTTTGTATTTTGTTAAGGCATACAGCGTTGTTAATAAAACATTTGTAGATGTTAGTGTGTGAACAGATGGTATTCTGTGAAAGTTTGTTTTCACAATAAGAAGTATGTTCCCAGAAGTCTTTTTGGAGACTGTTCTACAACCCCTTCTCATTTTTATCTGATGCATGCATATCAGAGGTAATTATTAATACTGTTGTTATCCATTAGTGACATACTTGAATTACGGACCCTATAGTTCCTATGCTCCAACATACGATTCTACATTTGCCAACATAAGCAAAGAAGATTCTGACTTAATCTATTCAACATATGGGGAAGACTCTAATCACGGCTCTTTCAGGTAATCAGACAACTAGGATGCATGCTGCTGCTTTCACGTACAGAAGCAGTTACGTGCAACTCTGCAGTATGGGCTATGTCTTTGCTGTTGAATGGCATCTCTACTGTCTTTAATAGCCTACTGGGGCTTGTTTGGTTTTTTTAAGAAACAAATACTTTAATAAGAGAATTTGCCCATAAAGTGAAGTTAGCTAAGATGGAAGGATTTGGATGCTACTGACACATAGGACCACACGCTCTAACATTTAAGTATACTTATGACTAACTCTGAAGGCTTTGTGTTCAAAGCCAGAAAAATGCTGAGTGGTCCAAATGCTTGTACAAACCAGATTTTTTTAATGTTAATGAACTTAAAGATGCGTCTTACTCAAGGCAATAATTGTTAATGTCAAATACTGACCAAAGTACCATGGTCACAGTGGGAGGCCTGAGTCCAGAGATGGTGATTCCCAATTTCATTCTTAAATAGTGTGTATGCTGCTTGATTTTCATACTGTTTACTACAGTAAAAATAATTAAATTTCATTGTTTCGTTGTTCATAAATTGTAATTTAACTTTCATTGTAAAAACTTCCGAGTAAACAAAAGGACTTTAACTCTTACATCTCAGAATACACAGTGGTATGAGTTTGCATGAGATGTGGGAATACTTAAGCACATTGCAAACGTTTTTGTATGAGATGTGGGAATACTTAAGCACATTGCAAACGTTAAGTGCCTGTGCAAGCTTGCTTTCAGTTTGATGCAGCTGCCTGAGGCAGTAGACTTTCAGTTTTTCAGTTTCTGTTAGGGATCTGAACGGGTTCCTCAGCTACAAAAGGCACAGATAGTTAAAGCAAGCCATTTAAATCAAATTCTGTGCTACTTTTTGTGTTCCTATGCTGTACGTACTAGTTTGACTTCACGTAACATTTTTCTGTTGAAGGTTTGGTATGAAAGTAGTTACTTTAACTATCTTTTGATCTTTTAGTATTCATGAATTTTTGATGAAATCACAAGATTATCCTTTCTTAATGGCTGATAGTTTACTTGATGTTCTAACTAAAGGAGGACATTCTAGAGCTCTCAGAGAACTAGAAACGGTAAGAGTGGATTTGTGTACTGTCTGATCTTTGGTTTTAGCACACAATCTATAAAGCTAGAGAAAGGTGGTGCTGATCCAATAGCTGGGCTCCCTTTTAATTGGTAAGATTTGGAATTGAAGGCTGATCTTTGTCTCCAGTGGATGGATTTTTTGGAAAGGGATTATTCTGACTTGTTAATTAATGAAATGTGAAAACTAACAAATACTCTAGACAGAGACAGTCACACATTCTTTCTCTGTCTACTCTCCCACTTCCATTAGCACTAGCTCCTGTTCCATTTAGTAAGAAAATACCGATAAGCAGTTGTTTAGAAATGAGGTGATCATGGACAGGCTTTCTTGTTTCCATGAAAAGTTTATCATGTTCCTAGCAGCCACTGTTTAGTTCAGGAGAATTAGTAACTAGTTTTTCCCTTTACTCAGTGCAGTGCTTTTAAACTCAGATATGTGCTATGTAAAAATACTAAACAGCTACTTTTCAAATTCTTAGGAGATTTCAGTGCCTGTATTTGCCAGACACAACTGGAATCAAAGGGGCTGATTGGATGACCTTACCTTAATTGACAATCCAAGAATTAGTAGAGAATCTCCGCAAGGCAGTTCCTGTTAACTAGAAGTCTTGCTTTGAGTTTCACATCAGTGTAAACTGTTGAAATAAACAGATCACAGCCTCTTACGAAGGGGTCAAGTATTAGCTAAATTAATACTAGAAAAGGTTCATGTATCAAAGATCAGCCTTTAGCCCCAGTTCAGACCTTTGCTTAGAATTACTAGTTTAGCTCTTTTCTAGTACCCAGTAGTGACACTTACAGGGTTCAACCACTACTGTTGCAAGTGTTAAAGAGAAACACAGTGATGTATAGAAACAGAATACATTTCAGCCTCTAATAATCATCCTTCCTTTTCTTTCTGCCCCCCAGTAAATAATCTCTGGTGTGACATCACTGGGGAAAAGCATGTGGGCTTCACAAAGAAAAATAAAATGCATGCTGTAAAAATGTATTTTAATAAACATTAACATGTGCAGAAAGCCCTCTAAAAAAATAGCTGCTTTGTAACTTGGTTTACAGAAGAAGCTTGTTATGACACTGCATATTTACCTCACTGTGAAAATACTGCATTTTGTAAGCTTTTACTTTGAACTTAAAGAAAAGATTAATTTTAATGCCTTGTTTAAAAATCCTTTTTCTGTTCAGCCATTGGAGGAAGCTGAAGGCCCACATGAAAGAAGCGATGCAATGGTAAAATTTTTCTGTGTCAGATAACTATTCTAACCAACCTGTTTAACCCCACAGTTAAAAACTGCCTGCACCTGCAAGGCCTGTGCAGCTACACTGAGCCTTTGGCAAGCTGCAAACGCACACTGTGTCACTCATGAAAGTGACATGCTGTTTTGTAGGTGGGTTTGTTTGCAGAGTAAGAATCACAAAAAAGTTAAGTCTTAAATGAGACTGTATGGCAAGAGAACTGGAAGAATTTTGTTTGTGATTGTTTAATCGTCTGTTAGGTTTTCTGGTTGGCAGCTATAATTGTTTTATTCCTATCTTACTCTGATTTGGTTTAACATGAACTTGTAATATGAGTGTAAAACACCACACAATACAGTTATCTTTGAGAAGTTTTCTCAAATACCTTGTGCCTCTATAGGCATACAATATATCTCTAAAATCGTTCCACCCAAACTTTGTTCAATTAGAAAGAGCACAGTGGTAGTTCTAGGGAAAGGGCTGCTCTCCTGAAGCCTTCATCTGCGGCCAGTTCCCAGGTTGGTTTTGAATTTTGGCCTCAGATGTCAGAGGAACTCCACTTTAGGTGAGCTCAAGGAATTGTGGTTTGGATTTTTTTAATTAGGATGGTAGTCCTGAGTTACTGTGCATGCCCCCAGTGGTTTTGGCAGGTGCCATTTTCTGTTTAAGTATGACATAGAATAGTAAGCTGAGTAACTGTAGAACAGTGAAAGTTTCACAGGGTAGCTTTTGGGCGTTCCCTTCATGTTCACAGATAATCTTGACTAATTTTATGTTCTGATTTTCCCCAAATAATTTTGTTGTTTCAAGGCTGATCCAAATATTACTGAAATTATTACTCACTGCTGGATTTTCTGTGGTTTATTTTTGTTTGGGTTTTTTAGATTATGGAAATTGATGTTGCTGCTAGGCTGGACTCTGCTAATGACAGACTTACAGCACTGAAAGCAGTTACAAACTTCGGCATGCCTACAGAAGAGTTTGATTCTGAGGGTGAGTTTTTGTTGGTACTTGCACTTCTGATACCTCTGTAACTTTTTCAATTTCTCAATCCCTTTGCATAGGCAGCCTTACTATGTTTTATATAATAATGTAAGTAAACATACTAACTCATTAGGACTTTCTTTTCCTTATTAAACAGAGGCTGAAATCTTCCAGAGGAAACTTGATGAAACAACAAAGCTGCTGAGAGAACTCCAGGATGCTCAAAATGAACGACTAAGTACAAAACCACCTCCTAATATGATTTGTCTTCTGGGTCCATCTTACAGAGAGATGCACTTGGGTAAACACGCTTTTTCTGATCATTCTTGCAGAACTGACCAAGTCCCAGCTCGTATCAACTCCAAGAAAGACAAAAGTTTAACAGTTATAGTGCAGAATACATGCCCTGTTAGGCCTAGAAGTTTAATTTTTCTTGTATGTAAAGCCAGATGAAAGTTTTGACCACTAATTACAAGTATTTCTTCTTTATTAATAAACTTCCCTAGAACTGAGTGGGAGCTTTCTCTGTGCCATGGGGCAGCCAATAGCCAAATGCCTCTAATGCCATGATTTTTACAATCTTTGAACAGGGGTTGTTGAAGTATTACCAAGTTCTTATTGTAAGGCTAGCTTTAGTCCAGGTTTGGTGTAGTTATCAGTCTGTTTTATTATACCAATTAATACCAATCATACATTCTTTAATTATTTGAGCAAAGTTTCTTGTCTCACAGGTCAGCTGCAGCCAGTGTTAATGGCAGCCTGCTAAGATGGGACTGTGTGCAGAGGGTGTCTGTGCCGCAAGTACAACCAACTTGCGCAATGTCCACTACAGCATACGTGGTCTGAAATAGCCACCTCGATACGATAAATTCCCCATTACTGGAGAAATATTACCAAGTTGCTATTATACCAAGTCTGAACCAGATCAAATATTACCTCCCTTCAAAAGTTTTAAGTACTTACAGCCTCTTTCTAGAGGGAAAACCACATTTGTAACAACAGCAACAGTCTCTAGTTTCTGTACAAAAGTAAATGTGAATCCTGAAAGCCAGATGTTCCAAACAACTGCTGTGTGGATGCCACCAGATCTCTCCCAGCTGCTGTTAGTGTGACCCAAGTGTCACAAGCTTACTCCTTAACTGTCGGTGTTCCCTGATGGCAGCAAGCCTTGGTCAGCAGCTGTTTCACTCCTCCTATGCTCCTTAACCATCGCTTTTATAGTTCCCAGTGTGTCTTGCGTGATTGCACACAGTAAAACAAAACTCTTCTGTGGCAGAAACATTATTTAACATAGTTCCATTTGCACTTAATTAGACTATTCGCAGGGTGAAGGGCTCATTTCAGCAATTTTGTGTCTCTGTGTAGCATATAAATACATCCACTTATCTTTTCTAGCGGAGAGAGTAACCAATAACCTGAAAGAACTTGCACAACAAGTGACTCCAGGCGATATTGTTAGTACCTATGGAATCCGGAAAGCAATGGGAATTTCAGTTCCTTTACCTGATACAGAAGACAGCTGGGTAGATTTGACAGAGGGTGAGTATACAAAAGTGCATTGTAGCATCTGTTCAACTAAAACAAAACCACATGTGCAGATCATTAGACTGGCTTGTGGTAGAACTTGCAGTAACTTAGTTCCAACTTTCAGTTCTTCTCCCCCTTTCTAAATTCAGTTTCAAATGGAAGGTTGCTGTGTTTGGTCTCGGTCCAAAATTAATCTTTTGGATATGTGAAACTTTTTGGTTCAACTACATAAAGTTATTATTTTACTATTCATCTTACAGCACTGCCAAATTTTAAAGCCTGGCAATCCATTCAATTTTAGTTTTTCCATTTAGTATGAAGTTACAAGAGAAGAGTTAAAATTCTGCACTTGCTAAAATTTTTTTTTTTTTTACCATTCACCTTACAGCACTACCACATTTTAAAGCCTGGCAATCTGTTCCATTTTAGTTTTTTCCATTTAGTGTGAAGTTATAAGAGAAGAGTTAAAATTTCTCACTGGCTGAACGAGGGCGTCATGCTTCCTTCTCCTCCAGGCTTTGGCTGTGCACTCCTCTTGCTTAGTTTGGCCAGCTGTAGTGCTTTGTAAGTTGACAGCATCAGTTCAACTCATCCAGCCAAAAGTAACTACTGGTTTTGCTGGATGAAGGAGTCAGGTCAGTGGAAAAAATTTTAAGTGCCAGAACCAGATCTCCCCCTTGTGGCACATAAACGGTAAAAGCAACCCCCAGTTTGTGTTCGTCCCCAGTTTTTAAGGCAGGTAAGACTTCTGTAACTCACACAAGTCTACTCAGTCTATGGTTTATAAAAAGTTTCAGTTAACAGAAAGGGCATGATTACTTAAGGAACTTCTATTTTCAAGGAAACTGCTCAAGAAACTTCAAATTTCAAAATTATTGAGCACTTTGTTTTTCATAGTGCAGTGCAAGAGAACCAACTGAAACATAGTATTTTCTTGGGCTGTATTAGAACATACAGGGCGCTCTGCACAAACAGCAAATGATGTTAGGAGTACTCTATTGTATGTGCATTTCTTTCATTTACAAGGTCTGTATGCTAATTGAGCTGGTATCTGTTGTAAACTTTCAGACTTTCAAGAACCTAAAAAGACTGTCACCATCCCTGAAAGTGAGTGCGGTCCAGTCACCATCTGAAGCTTTGGTTAAGTTTACAGCTGTTTGTTTGATTCTATTTAAGAACCAGATAAACTTCCTTCAGGTGCATTCACTGAACATGTGTATATTGTGTGTTAAACTACTTTTGTTTATTAAAATTTGAAACTCATGAAATTTGAAACAGAATGGTTTGTATCAGAGTAACTTCTGCTGCATCAATGCACTAAATTATTCTTTTTTCATTCCTTATTCTTTTAAAGCACCTCTGCATTTGAGTTTTCCTAGGAGTGTCTGGAAAACTCAAAGTATAAGTGAAAATGTGCCTATATATGGTGCAGGGACTCAACCAGAAATTTCTAAAAGCAATATATAGATTCTGAATCTGGTGGGGGCAAGAATCGTTAGTATCTAAACATTACTGTGCAGCTGTTATGATCATGAGGAAGAGAAATAAACTTTTTAAATAAAACTGGTGTAGCCTGATGAATTAACAGATCAGCTTTGGGAGACTTGGAATGTGGATGAATCTCCTCTTAGAGAAACAAGCCCATCTGCTCACAGTATTCTAAAACCCAAGGGCAAGCTCAGAAACGTATCATTGCAATAATGTGAGACTTACAAACCCCCTTGCTGCCAGTAAGTAAAAATACCACATTAATATGGTATAGTCAGCCGTGAGGCACTCAATGTAGACAATTCTTAGTACTTAGAGGTATTACTAAGCACTGTCTGGAAAATTATTTTAGGCTTGCTTATGAGGAAGGAGAGCATATTTAGAAAACTCCTAGCATTAAAAGTCATTCCCTATTCGCCAAGATGGCAGACAGAGCAGACTGACAATCCAGCTTTTGGGCACAGAGGAGAGCTGAAGCACCTTTGCAGTATTATTTACAGCGCCAGGGCCTCTCCCACAGGTGGGCTTTTCCCTGCACTCCTCAATTACTTTCAGGCAGCGCGATACATGGGCTCTGCCACAGGCATCCTTCAGGAGGTCTACATGTCGCTCCTTTTTACCCCCCGGCTCCAGTATAACCTTGGAGTCAGGCAGGAATGACCTGCAGCGTTTCAGTTCCACCTGATCAGCCATCACTAATGTGTGCGGGGGCATGGAATTGAATTCAGAGGTAACTTAAAGGCAAGGCATGATTCAAAATTCCACCCTCTGCCCCCAGTCTCATGGCCAACATCATCCTCACACTCCCTTCTTTCCTCTCTAAAAACAGCTGCAGAAGTGCTTAATTGTTTTAAAACTTTCACAATTCTTAAAATTCATTCCAAAAAGGTTGAACCTTTTAACCTGAGTTTTTCTCCAGTAGTTTCCATCTTCCCATAACGATAATAAGTCACCACTAGGATTTTTTCACAGTTCTAGGTAACTGCAGATGAAATACTACTCCAGGGAATGAATTTTTCTGTCAATATGTAAATCATTTTCATGCCACAAGAGAAGACGAGATGCACAACAACTGTGCCAGCCAAATCGTTACTGGTTTGCTCTGTAGCATCTCATTTCCCATCACTTACCTTCCGTACAGTGCAGCAGCAGGCCGCAGGTGGCAGAAAACTTCTGAGTATTGAAATTATTCTTCAGCTGTTGAACATCAATGTCACTTTACATATTTTCTACCCACACATCTTTTTCAAAAAAGTTTACTGGTTAAAAACAGTCTCATTAACTCTACAGGGGTATTAAATATTCCTCCTTTTCACAGGAATCATCATCAAAATAATTGCAAAATCAAACAAGTTTCAGGAAGTTTTTTATTTAATGGTAAAAACACATTTGTTCTTTAAAATAGCTAGCTAAGTCAGGATGTTATTAGCTCTTCAAATTAGATACAGTGCCATTTTTTCAGTTTAAGAAAACAATAATGCTGTAAGGAAGATTTTTCTAACAAGGTTATTTCCTCAAATCTTAAATTTCACAGTTCACTCTCAAAAGGACTGCTGAAAACAATGATTTAAATACAGTTGCTTCTTAAATTGAACTTTTTCTGTTTGACTATAGCTCTCACGCAGTTCCAGTGCTGATGAGAAAGTCATCCTTCAGGCACAACCCCGTTCGCTCTGCGCGGTTTCTAACTTCCCCAGGTAGGCCTTGCACAGTACGCTCACACGGAGCGAGCGGCGTATCGCATCGCAGCCTTTGAAAACCGCAACAAACCCCCACTTCTTCCCGTTCAAAAGCTACAGCTCGTTGCGCCGCTTCTCTAAATGAGGTTAACTTGAAGTTACAGCCAAGCAAGTTACTAGCCTGACAGGCAATATCATGTAAACAAAAGCATTTCAAAATGCCGTTACAGGCAGCGAATTCTCTTTCACAGATAACTTACATCTATGTTCTACTACGTCTGCCAACAGGAACACTTCGGAGCCAGCTCTACCTATAGGCATAATGCACTTTGCAGAATGTATTCACGAGGCAAATAGTCACTTCACCTCACACGTGACATCAAAGGCTGCTGCAAGGAGCCTTTGACACGTGCGTGGTCCTTACAAAACAATAAATAAATATCTCAAAACAAATGCTTGCTGAGCATCTGTTACTACACATACACAACATACAAGAGTAGCAAAAGCTGTCGGAAGGTTTGACTACAACACTTGACCTGACACTAACAAGACACCTAGCGTGAAACTTCCTTCTTCAGCAGAGTCCATACACGAACCAGACAACCTCAAACTAAGGTTTTCTAATGTGCTTTTTTCCATTGGAGACTTACCACGCACAGTTTGACCTACCAAATTGACAAAGGCTATAAGCACAATTTTTAATCCACAGTTGGACAATATAGATTTGTTCCTGCCTTGAAACATAGTCACTTCATCTTCTAAAGAAATTACACAGTAATTAGAAAGCGGCAGTGATGCATAGGACTGCTTGTTACAACACTTCTCCAGTATGGTTTAGTACTAAACCCAGAAACTTTAGTAAATGCAGCTTTGTAGAAGAGTAAGGCTAAACAAAATAGGTGTAGAACTCCTGAATGACTGCTGTTCCGTCATACTGCAGGTGGTGTAGCGGGGGAGGGGGAATCCATCCTCAGTTAATACATATAATTGGGCACAAGATGTTAGCCTTACAAAATACTACCACCTCCACCAACAGAAAGCAGATTAAGCGATTGCAGTAAGTAGAAAAATGCTAATTAAGAAATTACAAAAAGCCATTAACAGCTTAAAAACTACAAACTAAACTACCTTGCAGCCAGTCAATTTCCGTGAGCGCACTAATGCCCTACACGTACTTTCCGTATTGAGGCTCTGCTGAAACACTTCCGTTATGAATACGTTTTTTCCGTACATCCTTTTGTAACCTTCAAAACCAATTTGTTTCATAAACTGCATTGCCTTTAAAAGGTACATAAACCAGCCAGTGGCTAGTCAATTTGAAGAAACAAGAATAGAAAAAACACCCCAACCCCACCTCAGGTGAGGTTCTGTCGGTACAGTACCTGCCGCTGTTTCTAATACTATCTTCTTGGTTCTGTTCTTCAGTTTCCAAACAATTGAAAACATTTTTTCTTCCATAAGTGCCCTCAAGAATGCAGTCAGCACGCAGAATGCCTGCCGGGTGTCAGCGATACAAGCTGTTCTCAGAGCCTGTCTAACCAAGCATGCAGGACAAGCTGCAGGTGCTCAGCGCTCCTCAAGGTCGGGCAGATTTTTGAAATTTAAAGCCAGAATTTTGAAGACATTCTCTTACATGACTGTATAAAATGCACGTGCAGATACTAAATACAGAGGCACAGAAATACAAAGGAGAACATGTAATCTAATGTAAACACTCTGAACTAGATGAAAGTTATTTCTGAACAGCTGTTGGTCATGAAAACATTTGCATAATACAAGGTACTGCTATGGAGGAGGCAAAGATAATAGAAAAGTCATCTGATACTGTGCAATTAATTTTTTTTTTCTTCAAAAGGTGCCCAGCACAATTATCGTACGATATATTTGAGTTTACTTGCGTTCCTCTTTCCATTATTCAGCCATTTTCTGCTGTGAAGTCTGTTTAGCATAAAAGCGGGCTACGCAGCAGCAGACAGAGCATCATCCCACACGTCTGTGACAGAGGCAATACTGTAAGCAGGTGTGTGTCAAAGAAGGAAGCAATGGAATGTTTCCACGCGGTAACAAGTTCTACAGTGCATCCACATATGTTGTTACTGGAGCTGTTCAGACTCCCACAGTGCAGGTAAGGAAAGGAACTAACTGAAAATGCTTCATGGCAATTCCAGGTAAATCCTCAAATTATTTCAGGAAAATGTAGTCTTTTTCAGACTGGTGGTCGCGTGTTTTCCAGGAACTTTTCAGAACTTCTTTCAATTTAAAAAAAATAATATCATTCTCTTATCTTGAGATGTAGAAGAAATAGGAACCGTATATATATGCTTTTAGAATAAAGTCCTTCACATAAGGAGGGAAATTCTAATTCTTCACAGAAGGGAGGCAGTTTTAAGTCTATTTTGATTAACTTCATCGTAGCTTCAGTTCAGGCCCATACCTTGGAATTTGGCTGTCTCAGTGCAAACAAAGTAAGTCCTCAGTTCTCCCTTGCCTTTGACATTAATGAGTCCCCTACATTCACACGAGTATCCCAGCTCCTGTAGTATTTTACTCGTTTCTTCTGTAACCTTTGTGTGAAAAGAATCAGAAATTCTTGTGAAATCCTTCTGATTACTCACATATTTAAAAAAAATATATCCATACCCAATTAGAAACAATTTCTTAGACATTCCGTGGCTCATACATTTACCTGGATTTTCCCAAGTTCCCCCGTACTCTCCATTCGGCTAGCAACATTAACAGTGTTGCCCCAAATATCGTACTGAGGCTTCCGGGCACCGATCACACCGGCAATCACAGGGCCATGATTGATCCCTGTATAAACAAAAGCAGCTGTCATTACTGAGGCAGAAGGACACGTGACACCTACCTTCATTGTTAGCTGTAAGTCATGAACTTCAGGGGAATAAAAACACAAAACATAACCCTGCAGCATGTTTCTAGCGATCAGTGTTACCGCTGTTCTATAAATATTAGTACTGAGGCTCAGGAGATGTGAAGTGGCTCATTCACTGTAAAATGGGAATTCTGAGAAAGAACTAGGGCAAAGTTCAGGCCAAAGCAAAATTCTTCGTTTTCTACTTTTAATACATAGAAATAAGCATTTGTACAATGACAATACTGCCTTTAGTCAACAGTTAATAACAGGGTACTTCACTCTTCATCCCTACCTTTAATTTTCTCCAAACTCATCCAGCCACAGTCTGTGGATTGCTCCCTCCAGTAATTAGAAAAGCCCATCCATGAAGAAGCTTGGCAGATTTAAAAAGCAGACTAGACAACACTACCTTCAGCTATTCAGCATTTTACAGTAATCCAAGTACCGTGTTCGGTATTAAGAAGGGCTCCACAGCACTCAGTAATTTACCTAAGTCACCCTACCCCATTTTAAATTTTTACGGAGCGGCAGAGTTCACGTTCCTCACAAACTGAACTTACCAATACGTAAGCGGAAATTGTTAAAGGAATGTCGGTTGATGCCATCCAGTTTATTCATCAAGGCAATTCCATATTCCACCATAATCCCAATGTGAGCATGCTGTCTTTCCCTATCCTACACAAATCGTAGCACATATTGACAATCAAATTACAACACAGAAGATTGTGTCAGGCTACTATTCCAAACCAGTACTATTAGTGAATAAAGTATGTATTTGTAAGGATGAGACCACTCTCCTTGTAACTGTGCAGAACTGCACAGTTCAACAAGCATTCAAAATGGATTTGAAAACTACATTAAATTCAATTGGAACAGCTATGAGGCAACAAGCAAGATCTGATTAAATTTTATAATGAATTATGTCTGTCCTTTAGGATTTCAGATTTAATTTTACATCTTTTGTATATATTACATACATGCATCCTAATGTCATACACAAACTGGCTACAGTGAAGGTGAGCCTGAGCACAGAAATTGGTTGGCATTCCTCTGGGTGACAAACAGTTTCAGATTCACATCTGACGTGGCACTTAAGGATTCTCTTTTTGTGCCAGTTCTCAGGTATCACAAAAAGCTTACTGACCAATTCTGAGATGGCCTTTTTTTTTTTTTTTTTTTTTTGGCAGCCATTCTTTGACTTCCCTATTATTAGAGCTATTCTGTTATGCATCTTGAAATGTTAAGCTACTGGAATCAAAGATTAAAGATGTAAAAAGTATGCTGGGGTTACAGACTTAATACCTGCTTAGGGAAAAAAAAAAAAAAAAATGGAACTAGAGGAGAATAGTGAATTCAACAGGAGACAATACACTTCTATTATCTTTTTCCACATTTCAGAAAGTCACTCTTGGTGATTTACGTGAAATGTGATATAAAAGATTTCTCTTCTATATCACACATCACATTTTGTTACTTAGAAATGCACCTTACGTACACCCAGAATACCAAAGGCAGGTTTCAGAGACAACGTACCTGGTTGTTCTCTTGGCCTGGCGTAACACTGAGACCAGCTGCTGCCATGTAAGTGCTTCCGATGGTTTTTATTTTTTCAACACCACTAAATTTAGGTTTTAACAAGAGCTATTTGAAGGGAATGAAAATAGAAACTTTAGACTTTAATACCGTATTTCAGTGTGGGATTTAAGCAGAAATCTTATACTGTCTACAATAAGCACTATACATTTCCAGGAATACTATCAATCACGTGAAGGTTAGGGAAGAAAGTACTGAGGATTAGTTTCACAGTTTTGCTCTGCCTGCTCACAGGAGAAATAAAAGCGCTGAAATAAAGCCGTGAAATCCAGGACTTTCAAACCGTACTGCTAATGCATTAGATGATGTAGTCAAAAAACCCCATCAGATGTGAATATATCTTTCAAGATTGCAAGGCTGAAGTCAGAATATTAGTTCAGCATAACAGAATTTTCCCCCCTATAATGCTCAGAGATCTAGTGAAACATTTTTTGCAGTGAATATGTAATCCGGTCCCATTTCTGCCAGCAGCTTAATTACCTCATCAAAATCAGCAATGATTTCATTTAGCAGCCGCAAGCATTCCAGGCCTTCTTTATTGACATCACATTCCGTATAAAACACCTTAAAATCTGGTACTGATGCAAACATGACACAGACACAGTCATAAGATTGATGGTACCAGTCCTACAGGGAAACAATATATTCACGCATTGTTAGCAGTCACCTTCCACCACGGGTATTCAAAACTATGATTGTTTGTAACCAGTAATCAAATTACAGTTTTCCTAGGAAGTCAACTACAGTACTTTACAGTGGGCATCTCTTATATTATCAGAAACATTAAGTAAGTTGATTCACCCAAGGAAAAACTCAGATATATATGTATCTTAAAGATTCTCATCTATTCTGGACAGTACCAGTCTTCTGACAATTACCATGTCTGTGAAATCAGCAATATTTACTCTGACAACTTGCTAGCAGAATAAGATAGATGTCTTAAAAAAAAAAAAATATTCATTAACTGTGAACTTCTCGCTGGGGTTGTTACCAAGGAGATGTTACTGTTCCTCAACTAACTTTTTAAAAAGAAGGCCTCTCTTCTCTGGTAAAATGCGGTCTTTGGAGAGCAGTAAATCCTTTTTAAATATTTGCCAAACTTAAACTGTGTCCTGAAGCCGAACTACCAATTCTGAAAACACATTTCAGTGACTGACGCTGAAAGTTTGCATTTTTTGAGACCATGTGGACAGCGGATTCTTGTGTTTACAAAGGTCTTAGGACACAAACAAGAGGCAAAGTGGGCATAACCCTTATAGTCTTCTGTGTGCTTGTTAGCATGTCATTCTGTCACAGAAGTCCAATTTACTGTCCTTCACATAGCAGAGATCAAACATACCTCATTTCGTTTCTCACCAATGAAATACGCAGCAACATGTGCTGGAAGTACATTTTCCAGCAAAAGCCTGTTCACATTCTCCATCGTTTCAAACTGTTCATGTTCTTTTTTAAACTTATTCTTCCACAGACAATCCAGTCGACAGTAATAATCAATCTGCAAACGGACCAAATACAATAAATTCAATCCATATTATATCTCACTGAAAAATAGTAGTCAATCTATTCAAAAAGTGTGGTAGCAATAAAGTTTCTTCAAGGCCTTTGGTGCCTATATAGTTATGAAAAATGTGCTTTGAGAAGGAAGCTCAGACAAATATGAAACAGTATGAATGAATGCCATTTGGGTACCATCAGGTGCACTCACCAAAGTGACATTTTAGTAATATGGTGATTATTTTTGTCTTGAATTACTGCCTTGATTTAGAATGAACATTGACATATCAATACATATAGATCCAAACTGGAAGAATTTGAAAATTCTGACTTCTGTAATGCAAACACTATTGAAAAATATTAAAATGCTCCCCATCCTTTCACTGTAAAAATTTTTGCATGAACTAAGTACAAGTGGAGTACATTATCTACAACTAAGTACAAGAATATAAAAAAAAAATAAAAATCTATACTAATTTAGAGCACAATTTCAATGAACAACACTTTGGCATTTCATGTAAATCAACTTGCTGCAAGTAAAAGAACTAACCTATTGCTTTTTAAAAACATACCTGTTTTGCAAGTAAAATTAGGGTTATGTAAAACAGAACCAGATATAAATTAGTCATTATCCTTGGCTCTTTGATGAAAAGCCTGAAAACAAGAAAGCAATACAGAGTTATCTGCATCCTTTAAGAAAATGCACATAATTAAGGGGTGGGTGGTGGGAGGAAGGCAGGGGAAGAAGAGCAAAGCAGGAGTAGGTGTCTTTGTTCAGACATACACCACCAATGCTATTGTTCATTGGTGCCAGTGGCTGGCTGGTTATTAGGTCCTATCCTAATAACAGGGAAGGATTCTCGTTCAGTTCAGTGCATGAACTGCGTTTCACGTAATGACAAAATGGGTGCTGAAACCTTGTTAAGTAGCTATTGCAGTGAGATGTTCAAGTAAACATGGCTTTATCTTAATGAATTTCCATTGCACTGAGTTTCAGCTTGCCACCCCACACTGCCCCACAAAAACAGCCAACAAAACCTAAAGAAAGAAAAGAAATTTTCTTATTTGCGGAAGGAAAGATGATAACAAAGACAGACCTGATTTACTAAAACAAAGACAGCCATTAAATCACATGTGTATGTAGTTCCACACAAATCTGAGGCACCACTCATATTTCGTAGTAAGATCAGTCTGTCTTAGCACACCTATTAATTTTCACAAATGCATCAAACTAAATTCTCATTATATCAATAGCCTGGGATTAAGAGGCTAAATTAAGAGTTCATTTAGGCTTTTTTAAGCTGTGATGACAGCTCACAGCCTCTGCAAAATAAATTTAGCCTTATCTTCAGCTATGAGACTATGCTTAGAATCTGAGAAAGACTTACAAATTAACAGTAAAACCCTTCTATGTGATTTCTCTGAAGTATTTTTATTGTTTCTTCAGTTAGATCAGGTAAATTGCTGTTACTTTTCAAACCATATACAGTTAGTAAGTTAAGTAAATGAAGAGTTCACTATCCTATTGACTAGCAAGGTCTTGCAAGCACAGCTTAAGCAGCAGACTTTCAGCAAGACTTTTCCTCATAGCTTAACAGACGATCAACCTTATTACAAGACTAATATTCTACCCCTTAATCTTTAATGTAAGCTAAGCTTCCAGAGATCTCAGAAGCCATATTACACAATTTTGCAGAAAACACACACGTCCTATAAAAAATTTTTTTAAAAAAAAGTTATATGGTCTAATATGATTTCCATGTCATTAATTTTACAGAAAGCTTTGTAATGTCTGACTTACATGATTTTGGTATTTCAGTATTCCAGTAAGTGTACAAAAATTTAACACCTCCTTTAATGAAACAATATTGTCAATTATAAGAATCTTTACACTGCACCTGGTACTGTTGCCATAGAAGCTCATGTTTCTATACTGAAGGGTATTAAAAATGATGAGGTATACAGTCACAGCAATGGACAGGAGGAGAACTTTGAGTTCGAAGCTCATTTGAAGAAACACCGAGCAAGCAATGAACCCCAATATGCAGCAGTAAGCATAATACTGTAAAAGAAGAATTTAAAGAGCAGATGCATTATTCAGGCTTTATGCCTAAGAGACTTTCAAACCATAGCAAATGTTCATGATCATTATAATTTAAATAGAAGAAATTACAATCACTCACTAAATACACTTAAAGGTCTATTTTTAACTGCACTGAAAGGCTGAACTTAAAACTTTTTTTTGTTTACTTTTTTATTTTGTTATGAACAAAAAGATTTAAACAAAAAGCATCACACCAACATAAGCAGTGTCAGATAAAAACTGAAGAGCACTGAGAATTTATCTTCTGAAGTCTATTAATTTAAGCAAGTATGTATCTAGCACTCAAGACTAACCTAAAGAGAATTTATCTTCTGAAGTCTATTAATTTAAGCAAGTATGTATTTAGTGCTCAAGACTAACCTAAAGTAGGTTCATAGTCCAGCAAACAGGCTCTGAACCAGGAACTTCAGTGTTCTGGTGCTATTTTTGACAGTGCTCCCCCTTTGTAACCTTAAGCAGATGCCACATTCCCATCTGCCCCACCTGTAACATATTAAGACAGGTGTAACCTGTCTTAACATGTAACCTGTTGTCCAACCTTAGACACAGCTCCTTCATAAGAACTTTGATGCTAATAAACATTATCAAGCTAGGGCCATAATCCAATGGAATTACTGAAAAATTTCCCAGAGGAACCACAGTTCAGGCGTGGTGTCCAAGGTCAGTATGTGGTTGGGAGCGTTACATCTGTCAGGTGGTACAAAGTGCACGGTGCAGACAGGACTGCTCCCTGCAGTCACCAGCACAGGTATAAGATGCTAGGCTAGCATACTTTAGTCTACAAATGACTCCAAAATTACCTCAGCTTCTGCTCCTCAAGAGTTTCTTTCTCTTTATGTACAAAGCACAGTTTTTCACTCATAAAAGCACAGACCTACCATGGATCTGGGAAATTCTTATCTGAGCAGTTAACATTTCTGCTGAAGTGAACAACACCAGAACAATTTATGGGGCAACTTGGGATCAGAGCCCATATAGTAACATATTATACCAACTTCGTCATCCTAAAGGCTTTGAGTCTAATCTCCAAAAGGTAATGAACACTCAGTTATAACCCTGAAGCCAAACTTCTGAAAAAGATACCACTAGGTAGAGAACGCTGACACACGTCTGTTGGCCATTTAAGCCCTTTCACTCTATCAAGATACTTTACAGGGACACTTGCAAGTACAGCTCATCTCTTGGACTGAAACACAATCGTCATCCTGTTGTTCTACTTTTTCCTCAAAGCTTTAGATCTACTTTTAAGTCTGAAATTTCAACAGATTGGAAAGCCACACTTTATTCAGCACAGCAACAGCAGCTGAAACATCTTGAATTCACAAAGAAATTTTCCCCTGTCAGATGCCCAAAATGTTTTGGTTTATACAGCAACAGAACCTGCCCGTTGTCAGTAATATATACAGCATTCAAAGATCTGAGTTTTAAAGTAACATGTATTCACTACTTACAGTTTCCTCAACACAGGATTGAGTTGTGTTTCCAAAAGGCTGATTTACAGACATGCAAGAACAGAAAATTACCAGATGAGTACAATGTGCATTAAATATGTGTAACTTATCATTTGTCAGAAGGGTTTGAATGAAAGGGCGCTCACACAACCTGCTGGCAATTGTTCAAAAACAGTCCATCATCTAAAGGGGCGGCCAGGTGACAAAGGAGCATCCCAAACATTTGGATGATCTCAAAATAGAATGCTACTTTGGAATTAAAGGCACAAAAAATAAACCCCTCAGAAATAATCCTTTTGTGTCATTAGGTAGTGCTGAATCTATCCTTACAGAAATGTTAGCGAATACCTTTCAAAGGTGCTGAGTAACCAAAATAAGCCAAGACTTCAGCTTTATCCATGAGTACTCCAGACTTTTCAAAAGTCCCTAAAAGATGCACAGTAAAGCCATAGCTAATAATAGAAAATACACCTAGAACTGCCTTGTGGCACAAGTGAGTCTTTGTGTCCAACAATTTAAAAATTCTATCTTTGTAAAAAGATTAAAAGGTATCAAAATGTTGCCATTAATCTCTATTATACACACCATCCAAGACTCATTTCATTTTAAGCTTAGAAATGAAGATGGTACTCTACTCACATAGGTGGTAGCGCACAGGTCATTTGATCCAGTAAAGTTTGCAGGTTTGTCCTTTTCGGTAGTCTTGATTTAGGGGGGGGGGGGGGGAATTAA
>JAVJGI010000036.1:7073694-7087942 GCA_035590275.1 Ibycter americanus
CCCCCCCCCCCCCCCCCCCCCCCCCCCCCCCCCCCCCCCCCCCGACAAACAAAGAACAAAACCACCATACAAACTCGTTAGCAGGTAGTCATAAATTTTAAGGTTTTTCTCCATATATTATACAATGAGTCCTGATCTGGTTTCCCTTTCACCGCTACTGCAGTATAAATGTTAAAATACATGATATCCCATATAGTTGTATTAAACATTTATGCACACACAAGGTGCAAGAAGATTAAAATTGCCAAGTATTTACTTACTTATTTTCTAATTCAGAGTAAAGTTTCACATTATGGCTATGCTAATCTAACAGCTAACTGGCACAAACATGTGGCTCTGTCTCAGCCCCCAGTTTCACAGCTGCTGTTCCTGTTTTCTTTTAGGCTGTCTCTGGTGGTGTTCACATGACACCACTGTGGGTCAATTCAAGGACCTAAGGCAGCAGAAAAACCACCTTACAAAATAAAATTAAACATTTTCTGTGGTATAGCTTTCAGAATGCTATGGAACTCCCCATGGAATCAGAAGAATGGCAGACCAAGCACTTGGGATTGGAAGGACATCACTTTTCGTAGCTTGGTATTAGATATATTGAACCGTTAACATGATGTGTTTTTTAAAAAAAAAAACACACACAGGAGAGTGGTCTTGAGCATGAGGTTACTCCAAAGGGTTGTTTTTCAAATGTATGTACCTCAGGTGCAATACAATACTCAAATTTAAGTTAAAAGACAGGCACCACGTGCATCTTAGTCCAGTAGTAACTACCAACAACGTCTTTAGTTTTGAGAGTGAGCCAACCCATATTCTTCCCTCCCCTATCTGCATTATTACTAGCTCGTGCAAATAGCACAGTAAACTGCTTAAAACTTCTACCTGATACAGCCAAACATTTAAACCCACATTACAAAAAAATGGAATACCATCTTAGTGATGAGGGTTAAACCCAATAGCAATTATAAATGCCATCTTAAAAGCAAGAAAAGGTGGTGTAAAATAGAACTGAAGTCTATCACATGTACTTCTAGTTCCACAAACTGAGAGTTTTTACTTCTAATGCTTTTATGTGACATTGTGCATTATCCTTACGTAAATCAACTCATGTTGTGAATCAGATTTAGAAGCAGCAGCAAAAAGCATAGTACTTGATAAAAAGAATACAGGAAGTTACTTAAGCTGTGAATGTCATGGAATGAAGATAATGCAATTACTTACCAAATTAAAAATGGCTATAATCAGCAAGGCACCTATAGTGATGACTGCTAAAGGAAGCCTAAGTAAAGGCATTGTTTCCACCTTCTCTGAGATTGCACAAAGATGGCGCAGGAAAGGCCACTGTTCCGAGCAGCACTTCTGTAAACAAAATTAGTTTGTTTCAGTAACATGGATAATACTTTGATACATGGGAAGAAATATTTCTAAATATAAAATACTTTTTCTCTGCAGGAGGGTGTCAAGTCTTCATTGGAATCCTAATTTAGAACTCAGAATCTAGTCAGATTAAATGCCTAATGCCTTTCCACAACCAAAAAGGGAGATAACGCTTCCTTATTTCTAAGAGGCTGGGCGCTAAAATTCTCTGAATTTCTGCTTTAAAAATAAAAAAATTATGATCTGATTAAAAGTTCTGGAGAAATGTTACTAAAAATATAGTGACAACTTATGTTGTATTTTTTAGTTAGAGAGTTATGTTATATTTGGAACTACATTTTCAGATGACTAAATTGAAACCAATCCTAGACAGTCCCCTTTCTTGCTGTCCTTATATCCTCCATTTGTTGCTATAGAGAGAACATCTAGGAAAGCATGTACTTTTAACGATTGCAAGCGTTACTCAAGGTTGCCATAACAAAACACTCCCAGCGCAGAACTCAAGTCTGATGCAATTGCCACCTTGGAATTTTCTTTTTCTTTTTATTTTCTCTGTGTGTCTTTATGTATGTAGAAACCATATGTGCACACACCTCTCTATCTACATAGACACATATTTACACACACGTACATATAAATATCCATCCACTCATGTATATAAACCCCATATACACATAAAATCCATGCATGCTAACTAACTGTACTTTTACATTAATCATAAAGCTTTATCCCACGTACAGAATGCAATTTAATCTTTTTCGTTCCCTTTTACACAACTTGAACCTGGCTCTGTAAGAGATCATTTCTTTCTGTAGCAGTTTTCCTGGGAGACCACCATCCCCACTCTTCAACAGGATGACGGTGGCCTGTTCTCAACAGAACATCAGAATTCCCTGTCACCCTTGGATAGCACAACATAGATTTGATGAGTGTAAGGAACTCTCTAAAATCTCTTCCCTCTCCCACTCCTGTCTCCAGACAGTTCTTGCGCTGGAGAAGGATTTTTTAAATTTTGTATCGTTGAACTGTATGTCATTATTAGCTGTCTCTACATCACTATATTTTTAAAACATTAATTAGAAAAAGGAACTACAAATGCAAAGTGTCCTAGCTGATGTAATAGTGAATTTGGAATTCTAACAGCTATGAAATTGTTGCCTATAAATTATTCATATGCTCGTACTTTTCATGGGGCTTTATATATTATTATGAAAACTAATGTTGCATTCAAGCTTACTTTGATTTTAATGTTGTTTCCAGTATAGAATATATCAGGATTCAAAACCAAAATTACTATTATGGACAAATCTAAAAATAAAAATAAATTTTAAAAACCCAACCCCACTCAGCAACCATTACTATCTTCCTCCTCCCTCTTCCCTGTCCATTCTGGCACCCAAATAATTCTGAATTACAGTGATAATTTTCAGACACGAAAATCTTTCTCAGGTAATGAAATCTTCTGGTGGCCTGAGGTTCAATGCTCCTGTAACTCCTCCTGAAATTAACAACTTAATTCATCATCCTAAAAGATAGACCAAGTTGCTGAATTACATCCACTCATTTTTAAAACAGGCAACTTTTTTCTAAAAAATAAACTTACCATACATTTCTCAGCAAAGCACAGAAACAAAATAAGCACAATGACGGCTGCAACAATGCCAAAGGAAATTCCTAGTTTTGCAGTTCTAAACAGAAGAGAAAGCATTAAACAAACACTGTTAAATAAAAAAAAATATTTCAAATTAATTCAGACAAATGTTTGCTCACAGTGTTTCTCTAAATTTAAATAGAATTTTTCTTCTAATAGCACTGGATGACTATAACATTGCACAGGTTATCAGAATTATCAAATATCTGCTTTCTCAGAAGTATGAGAAGAAGTTCAAAGTTCCCTCCTTGTATCTTTATAGACAAAAGGATCACCGAGCACATTTTAACCAGCTAATCCCGTGTTTCTAATGCTCACTCAATGTGCTTACAGCCAAGTGCTCTTATAAAATAGTATTTCTCACTTAACAAATCATCTCCCTGTGTGCACTACTAAGCAAACACAATATTAAAGAAATATTTCTATTTTATTTTCATACTGATATCTAGGCTGTTATGCCAACAACATGAACGCACTCCTTTATTAAGAGGTGAATTAGTCCTAAGAGGTCTATGTTTCTTAAATGCAAACCCTCAGGAAACCCAGAAGTTTAAACTTTAAAAAAAAAAAAAGTTTCATGCACGTGAGTTTCACTTTAGCAGTTGGTTAATTTGAATTATAAATTATTAAAATACTGACACTTACTTTGGCATTATAAGCATCTGTATCAGAAATATACAGAGGAACACAAAACTGGCACATGCGAAGTAACTCTTCAGTTTTAGAATAGGAATGGTGCGATACTGAAACACAGATTATAATAAATCTTAAGGATAATTCCAGGGATATTTTAAATTCTGTTACATTTCTGTGATGACACATGTATGCAAATTTATACTGTACTACTAAAAACACACACAGAATTAAAAGAAAAAAGAAAACCACCAATTAAAATTCACTTGAACATCTGTCAAGAAAAGCAGTCCAAAGGATAATTTCAAACCTAGAGGGAAATCCACTGAGTATGTAAACCAGCACTTCACAGATGCACGTAGTCAAAATCCTTATAAAAAAGGATATATACAGAAGTAAACCTGAAGTGTATATATACACACACACACACCAGTAACTACATATGGTACACCACAGCACAGTAAATTAAAGAACAGTTACTCAAACAGAAAAAGTACACTGTACCTGACAGATAACAGTATTATATTTGCAATGAAGCAACTACAGAAAGCAAAGTATTTTCATGATGGAGGCAGAAATACCTTTTTTTCTTTTCAAATTTCATTACTTTTGAGAGAAGGTCTTCATATAGTAAAGTTGCCAAACTCCTACTAAGTCCCTTATGGCAAGAATTTAATTGCAGATTAGAGACAATCTCCTTTAATCTACAGAATTAGCATTCTCAAGGAAGAATGCCCAACCCAAATGAATCATGAGATCTGCTTTCAATTAGTTACTAAAAACTCTTGGGATGTACAGTCACCTCCAGAATCCAGTTTCAGAATGAAAAGGCAGTTTCATATACATTCTTACGCTTCTCTGAAGTGCAAATCAAAGACCAAAAAGGATTATTCTGCTCTTACCAACCTCTTTTTCAAGACCGGGTTCCGCAAAAATCAGTGAAAATCCCCAGAAGTCATCCGATTTGCCACACCACGGACTGCATTCAAAGAGACACATGTTACAAAATATACGCAACAGGCCAAGGAGACTATGCAAAATCATCATTGGAGCTGAGACTCCACAGTGTACAGGGTGAGAGAGCCATTTTTTTACACACATTTGACAGTTCTGCAAGGTCTTTATGTTTCATAGCATAACATATGAGTGGTTATGTTTTTACATAGCTGATGGGCGGATTCAGAACACTCTTCACAGACAGCAGCGTCTGCCATTTACATGCCAAACGTAAACCCAGAACTTCCCTAAGGTTTACAAACAGGAAAGTATAAGAGCAGATGTTAGAGATAGCTCACAGCTTCTGAAAATTTCCCTGAAATAATATCAGGCCCTATCAGGAATAGCTGAAGTACAGTGATAACAGCCTGGCTATAATTTAGATGAAAGAAAAGAGGTTTTCTTCTCAAATTCACTGTTTTATATTTGATAGGATTCTCAATACTGCGTTTTAAGTTAAAAAAACCCAAAACAACCACCAACAAACTTGCCTGTGTTTATCTGCCTTTAAATGCAAATACAGTGCCAAATGCATCACCTGCTGCTGATAGACCATCTACCTTCACTGAACCAGACACTAAAGCAATTTTATTACCACCCCCAAAATTGTCTTGACTTTACACACAGGTTTTGTTTGAGAAGTGCACCCCATTTCCTGACGCTTCTTATTTTAATAATCAGAACATAAACATTACTTCCTATCCCATCCTACAGTGCAGTTCAGCTCATTACTTCAGACAGTCATAAGAAACGAGGCAATAATTTTGCTATTTCATAGCACTATAGCGCATTGAACAGCTGGACTAACCATTGGCTTCTTGCTATAATAATGCAGTAATATTTCCATGATATTAAAATTAAAACCAAAAAGGAACTAAAATAAATAAAAAACAAAGACCAAAAAGAGGCAAGACAGAAATCCTTTTAACTTTTCATTTTTGAGAGGTAGATTTTACATCCAGACCTAAAAGAGAATGCCCATTATTCTCAAAGAAAAGATGAATAAAAAATAAAATACTGCATACTTAGTTGAACTCAGGCCCTCAATGGTTGACATCATTTCATCATAAATATCTTCCTCTATCCTTCCCTTCTGAGATGAATTTCTGAGAACAAAATGAAGCCCACGTCACAGATGCTATTCAGCATTAATGGCTACAGAGGACCATACTTTCTCAGTACACAGTGGGGTAAGCTACCAGGGAGAAGTTAAAGAATGCTCAAAGCTGATGAACACATGCATTCATAAACACTTTACTAAGCATTTCTCTAGTTACTCAAATCATACATTTTTCAAGACAATATTTTGATAAACTAAGAAAATGTCTCACAAGTAAAAATTATCTACTTCGTTAACTCAGTAGTACAGGTACATTGTAAGCATTTCTACATACACTGCGGATTTTTTATTACGTTACAATGACATGAAATAATACTACTAACCAAAGACATATCTTGTAAAATATAATATATATTTACCTACAATATTATGTTAAACTGTATTTATTTTGTATTATAATATTTACAAATAAAATCTAGCATCTATGAGTAAGAAAACCAAAACCTGTGGTAGCACAAGCAGTTATGATATATACACATATACAATTTTTGAGGTGTTTTGATTTGTTTTCCACTGCTCTAAGTCTCTTGCTTCCCCTACTCCCTTCCATCCGGCTACAGCCCATAAAGCAAAATGCAACCTGAATGACTGAGGGACCAGTAAGACAAAGAGGGGGGAAGCTTCTTTTAGAGTCTGCAAACAATAACAGATGTGAATTGAGAAGTCTTTTAAAGGCCAAAGATTCAGCTTAACCTTTCTAATGTAGCAATACCATACACACAGTGATTAATCAACCAGAAAATCACACGCTTACAGTACACTGAACAGCAAGAGGAGCACAGGATCACGTATTTAAAAAAAAAGTACTTGACAAACCTATCTGAAGTTCTCTGGCGCCCAGTGGAACACAAAGGTATTTCCTAAATCAAGTAAGGAATTAAGAATAAGTTACTCAGAAAATAGTAAACAACTATTGAAAATAAACCTCAGAAAGCTGCCCAAAACATTTGTATTCACAAATAAAAATCAAGAACCATTCTCAAATAGAAAAGTTTATCAAAATCATCCCTTTCCAGCAATGTTTTCTGCTTTAGCAAGTGAGCATTTTCTGACCAAAACAATTGTTAGAAGATAATTTAACAGATCTTTCTTTTATTTTTCTCCACACACTGAAATAACTAACATCAGCAGAAGCAAGTAGACTGGAAACCACTTCCACGCACCTGAATGGCTGGATAGTTAATTTAAAATTTACTACAGCTACCTGTCCACAGGCAGTAATACAGCCTTTGTGTGCCTCCAGGAGCACACCTAAAAGCATGCACATGCCTTCCTTTCAGTTTTCAGGAAGGGCAGATGGAAGGAAAAATGAGTTTTCTTAAATTTTAAAATCTTAAGAATTCTTAATCTTAATAATTCTTTACTGATAAAATCCTGCTGCAGGTGGAGCACATGAAGGGACTGTTTATTTTCTATACATTTTAAGTAAATGTTGAATGCATCTAGAGGCTGGGATGAATTATCTTTTTTGCAAAACTACATGTAGTGAGCAGGACCCCAAGATGGTAAAATGTCAGCGAAAAAAAAGATAGTTTTGAAGTTTTACTTTGAAGGTTTACTATGAGTATAGCATGCCAGAGATTGGCAGTTTGAATACTGTTAAGTTCTGACAGAAAGTTGTTGCACAGATACCTTCTTAGTTCTGTGTACACATTTAACACCAACAGTAGAAACACAGCCACAAAAACCGTGTCAGATTTCCAGTTTCACACCATAGACACGAGGAGCAGTTTGCAATTGTAGGATGGCAATTGCTTCTTTGAACCTCACCTTTCTTCGCCTCCCTTGTGAAGTTGAGGAGTCACTGCTCACGCTTTCTCTGTGGTTCAGGTGGGCAAAGGGCCGGGCTGCTCCCCAGGACTCTAAATAACGTGTCATCCGAACAGACGCTCGCATCTTCAGCCCATCATTAACTCTTGTTTTAGGGAGATGATTATTTGATATGCATTGTTTGGACTAACAGAAAAAATGCATTCATTTAGAAAACAGAAAATCATACAAATTACAAAGAAATGAAGCTCTGTGTACTTGAGCAGTTTAGGACTATATAATCTAGCTGTTTAGTAGGACTCTGAACACATATCAGCAACGTGTCAGCCAGCGTCCATTCCTTTATCTCATTTAATTAATGTGAGCTAAAGCAAAACATGACATAACGAATTTGCTTCAGCTGTCTTTACAAGCCTTCACTTGTAACAGTGCAACATTCAGACTTCCTGGTTTATTTACAATGATGCAAGAGATTGCAGGATCTTATGAATAGATACAATTCCCTTGCAGTCAGCACAACAGCAGGGGAAAAAGATTCCCAATTCCTGAGCTAGGGTGTGTCAAAACTGTGGTTAGGAGAAGATCCCACAAATTACAGACTCGACATTAGATTATATCCTTACATCACAGGTGAAGAGTCAGGCAGTATATACAGGGTATACAGCAATACCCTTGCAGGCCTAAGGAAGCTAAACTACAGAATAAAGTGATACATCAGTGACTGGCTATTCTCTAACATTTCAAGTGAGCAGGGGCTATTTTAATAGACATAGATCCTCATTCTGAGAATACGTGCTGTGTAAATGTTGGGGGGTGGGGTGTTGCAGTGTTGAATGCATAAAACCTGCAACAAAGATAAAATTGAGTTCTTGCTAATTAGAAGTGGCTCTATACTGCTCCTTCCTGTAAAGGCCCTAAAGGAAAGAGGTTTGTAATTTTCATTCTTTTTTCTTTTGAAATATTTTACTCATCAAGCACAAGCCAATTCAAAATAGCAATACTCCAGGTGTTTGCAGTTACCAGGCTCTAAAGGGGCAACCAACAGTTGCTAACTTCACACCTTGAAAAGAAGGGGAAACTCACATCTAAGATAGCGAGGAAGATGCCAGAAGCTATTTTACACGGAATATTTTATCTGAAAGTGGCCACACAGTACAGGTATTCTTTCCTAACTTCATCCCACCTTTTGACCTGGATTTGTGAGAGAGACACTTCATACAAACACAGTTAAATACCTATTTTTACTCTAAGTGGACCACATAAGAGGTTTCAGCACAACACTTACTACCTTCAAGCTAACAGGCATGTCATAAAACAGTAGGATGAGCTTTCAGATCTGAAGTCCCAAATCCAAGCTACTCTGATGACTCATATCATGCTTCGATTCTGTTCCTGAACTAAAAAGGTGTATGCACCACAGACACCTATGTACTTAAAACATATGTATATATTTGAATAAATATACATGTTTAAAAACATGCACATACCCTTGGATCAACCACTAAGTACGTTTTGATATTCATGGATTCAAGGTAAGGATCCCTCAGGTGTCCATTGCCGTCTTCTACTTCGTAAGCTTTGCCTAAGTGATTTAATGTTGCTTCAGTAATGTGTACACGCCTGAAAAGGGGAGAAAGAACAAGAGACCCAAACACTTACAGAAAGGTCACATTAAGCATTTCATTTACATTTCAATGGCCACTGCTAACATTTCTGCTTTTCAGCCATCTTGTGCTTTGGCTGCCAACTGCAAAATCCTGCCAGTACTTGAAACCATATTTACAATCCCCTTTACTGTGGTTCTTCATGGCACATCTTTCATAGCAAGTATGCTAAAAAAGTTTCTAGCATGAGATGGTATCAGTATAAAATTAAATTGAAATAAGCAGAGACACGTAAGAAACAAGAAGAAACATCATCAAAAGAGATCTGATGACTGACAAGACAGAGTCACAAGCAGGTTGTTTCAGATGGCAAGAGCTGCAGGGAAAGCTCACACAAAACACAAGCAAGGACCGCCTGATGCTAGAAATGCACGAGGAGGGGAGGAGATGGTTACAAAGTCTGGAAAAGGTTTTTTGTTAACTAGGAGGGTAAGTCTGAAAGCCTGTCTTTTCTGACTGAAACATCAGAGGAGAGCACAACACAGCAGCAGCAGCAACACACATCTAAGAAGAGCAACTAGTATTTTTGTGTACCCACTCACACTTTCCCTTAAACGTAATTTAGTTCAGTATCCCAAATCACCTATTTCCATATAAATTACGAGTAACATCTTTTCATAGAATTTCTCAACAAGAAACTCGAGTGTGTTCATAAAATAGCATTTATTTTCTTATATTCTACTTTCTCATTGTTCATCTGCCCACAGCTTTTCTCACTTTTCTTTGGCATGGAAGGGTTAAACACTGTGCTGTTGATCCCACAATCCGTCAGCACAGAGCTGGGAATAGAACATTTCCAGAAAGGAAGCTGACAGTGCAGCACTCCTGCCTAACTACAGAGAGCAAGGGGATCACTGTCCCATCTGCCTCTGATCTTCTTTATGCTGCGTATAGGATTGCCTGAAGATAATCTGCCAAGACATGGAGACCACTGGCTGCAGCTTCCCACAAGGAAGAGTAAAAAAATTGCTCAATACTTTTGGAGCCAAAAGGTAAGAGTTTTGGAATATAAAGAATGCATGGTTTTATTTGTTTACTGGTAATTGCCTCAAAAAAACCTGTTTTTTCAATTGTTACCTTGATTATCCAGTTTTGTAATCAAGATCACCTTCAAATCTGAAATGTTAAAGCTTGTTTTAAAGCATCACTTTTTCGCAGAGACTGAGGGATACTAAGTGATGTCTGTATTAACTGAGCCTTAAAACAGAGTCACGTACTGCAGCAAGTTTTCTGTGGTTTTCCAGTTATCTCAAAAGGCAGTACATGTGTTCACTATCGACCATTTCCCATTTTACCAAGCTTCCTCTCCCCTCTTCCCCACATCACACGGTCATAGTACATTCCAGATCTTACTGCAAACTTCTTTCCATTTAAATTACTGTGCTGATGATTTCTCAGTGGTTACTAATGCTTAGTGGATTCCAGGCTCAGCACATAACCAAAAGCTGCTACCGCTAAAGCTGTCTCTGAAAGGCAAGCTGTAACATGCACTATTGCACTTTCCATGCTAGCACAGAATACCTAGCATACTGCATTCCACTTCCTACGCTAACAGGCCTGAGAATAACATCTTCTGATATTTTAGGTATATACATATTAGAGAGAATTGGTCATAAATTCATTTTTAATTTTTGTTTTATGCTAGTCCTTTCTGCTTTACTAGTGTACTACATTGTTATGAATGCAAATATTTTTTTAAATCAGCAAGAAGATGAACAAGGATACTCTGCCGATGGAAATAAAATATTTATAATGCTAGAAGTTTTCCTGCATCCTTTCAAAAGTCTTTAGAATTCCTTCATTTACAGAAACCCAAAATATACATACATACTATTTTAAATAAAAACCTCAAACTGCTCCTAATGACAAAACTTCTGCTTCCAAAGGAGTAGGACTAGCTAACATTGGAATGGGAAATCCCAGACACATCATTTTTACACAGAGCAGGAAACAAATAGAACATGACATTTGCAAAATGAATAGAAACCCTTCCCCCCTGTGAGGTTCAGTCTTCCACAAGTGGAAGGTTTCCTCTGGCTAATTGTGAAACACATGATAAGCAAGTGCGAGACATGTATAGATATAGGAAGTGTTAAGTGTAATTTCTGAATCAGCATGCCAACCTAAACCAGCTTTATTCTTTAACAGATTATTAAACATAAGCATGAAGAACATAATGGCATAATCAAAGTTGCCAAGATTAGGCAATGGTCCTAAATGCGACTAAGAAAATATGTTTTCGTGCCATATTCAGAGTCATGTTGTTTGCTTTACCAACAAAAGAGACTTTACAACTCCATATTCTTGTTTAATCATGCTGAGTCAACACACTAAAACACTCAGCCTGGATGGTATTGTGACTGTAAACCAAGCTCCAATTAGTTTTCTTTCTGTTTCGGTCATCAATGCAAGAGAATAATTCGATATTCATATCTCCTCATTAGTTTGCAAAAACTAATTTTTAAGTTACAAGCATATACCTAAAAGCTGTCTGAGGCACAAAGGTAATAAGAAATCCTATAATGTCACTGGTTAGAATCCCTTTCCAAAAGAAACCAATACTTTAATGCTTAAACATACACCCACATGAATGCCATTCAATTAATAAGTACTAATTCGCACAAACTACCAAGAACCTATAAAATCATGGTCTCATTTAGGAATGGAAAAAGGGAAACTCTTAATATGGTCTTTTTTGATGCAGACTACAAAAAAGTTTCTTAGCTGAAGAAAATACAAAATGCTAAGTGTTTTCTAAAAACATTTATAGTTGTCCTCTTCAATGAGCATCCTAAAAAAGGCAGCATGAATATCAACCCCATACCCAATCCTTTGCACTGATGAGCAGCACACGGAAAGTCACATTACTGCTTTGCCTCAGCTCTCCCACTCAGGACCACTCGTTTTCCTTCCCATTCTTCCCATGACAAATGGTACACAGAGAGAATACGCAACAACCAGCAGCTCCAAACTCTCCTTGCTTGGATGCTCCTCATCAGGCTGCTATTTTAATTACTGAGTTGTGTTTTTGGGGGAGTAGGGGTGGTAAATGTAGAGCTAATACAAATCAAGTGGGACTGATCAATAGATTAACAGAAACACTAGGTAAATAAAGAGCCTTGCCTTGTTGATATAAGTAGCATAATCTATTCTTTATAGCTAAACTTACAAATATAGTGTACAACACAAATTAACTAAGTCAACATAATGCACTGCTGAAGGCACATGTTTCTCCAATGAAGGGACGATAAAGAAGCAGTCACTCGCTTCAGAATAGAATTTTATAGTTCATTGAAAACAAACTCAGAAAATACTAACATTTTACAGCCCTGGTAAGTACACATTTGTACTATTTTCATCATCCCATTATGAGGATTTGTGTCATGGCACATTTACAAATTTCAGACTCATAAACCAGGATTATGAAAACCATGATGACAGAGTGAATCAGCACTGACAGGGACGATCCTCACCCAGGTACACCCGCAGACTCCATGCGGTTTGCCAAGGACACGTCGTGTGACCAGACGTCATACTGCCACTTCCGGAGGCCGATCACACCGCACAGCACATTCCCAGAATGAATGCCAACCCTCATGTTGATATCCACTCCTGTGGCTTCTCTCACCTGCCTATGGAGGGAGCAGGGTATTAGCGCATAAGTCACACTTGATTTTCTCTCCTCCTCCTGGAGATCTTTTAAGTTTTAGTCTCATTACACACTCTATGCAAAGACAAGAGACAAACTTATGACCTAACGTGTAACTATCCAACTACAGCTAATAAACACACTTTGAATGCTGACAAGAAAGCAAAGAATGACTTTATTCAGTAACTTCATAGCCTCAATATACTAAAAAGTTTTCTGTGCTATACTTACTTTATTGCTTCGCACATGTCGAGTCCCATTTTAACACAGTTCCTGGCATGAACCGGTAAGGACACAGGTAGACCTGAGACACAGTAGTAACAGTCTCCCAGGATTTTTATTCTCATGCATTCATTCTCCTGTGAAATTACAGTAAACATATTTAACGTTTTACTGCAAGTAGGCTAACAACACCAAAACTAGGACTTGTCTGTATTGTTTTGAGAAAGTCGAGCTTCATTCAATCCTTGTTGAAGCAAAGCTTACTTCTCTTTTCCCACATCCAAATGCCTGGACGTTGCTCACTGGAGGGTAACCAAAATGACCACTTCAAGCATTTATAAAATAAAATCTTCTTACTACTTTCTGACTTGATTCTTGGAACTGTGTGCAATTGAGAAAATATAGATAAAAATAAAATTGTCACAGAATTTACCATCTAAAGGATGAAATCTGCTTATCTACCTTTCAATCTTCATCTTTATTAACACCTGAATTATATGCAGTTTGTTCACATTTTCCTCAATTTTTGCATGGCAACCTCATAAGTAACATTGTGCAGTATTGTAAAACCTGCACAGAATTTAGGGAGAAGTTAGGAATTAAATGCAGAGCAAAATGAGCTTTTTTGTTTCAAATTTGACTGAAGAGGAAGCCAGCACATGCTACAGTTTTCTATGGCTAATAAAAAAAAACCCGCAATACTATCTGACAGCAGAAAACTCTTTCTTAACTGTGCAAAACAGGGGAGTGCTGCCCATGACTGGCTGCAGAGAGGAAAGGGGAAGAGCAAAGAGCTCCTCACACTGTCTTTCATTAAAACATTACTGAAGAATTTTAACTAAAAATGTTGCAAGCAAGCCAAGCCTAATTCTGTGAGGCTGTATAGTGTTTGACTGATGAGTAGAGATTGTTTAATTTGGGCTAGCTGACACCTTGGGCCGCCCAACCCTCCCCGCTGTGGGAACAGCCCAGCAATTCTTCAATCAACTCCAAAATCAGCCCAAATTAGTGGCAATTTACCAAACACTAAGCTGTTCTCCCTCATCAGTCAAAGCCTTAAGAGAACATCCAGCATTCTCCATCATCTTAAGCCGTTGTCCTGGTTTTGGCTGGGATAGAGTTAATTTTCTTCCTAGTAGCTGGTACAGTGCTGTGTTTTGGATTTAGTATGA
>JAVJGI010000036.1:7088042-7145420 GCA_035590275.1 Ibycter americanus
GATCTAAAATTATCACTGTATTTTTGAATTTTCATTCAGAAGGCACCTAAAATGCTGGATTTCGGAAAATACAATGTCAATCCAAACCGAAATATCTGAATCTCAGATTCATCTCGGTTGCCATTCTTTTTTGTGGGCCAGAGCTCCCAACGACATCTTTCATAATACAGGTTACAGGGGAGGTCACAATATGTTCAAGAAAATGTTTTTCAGAGATCCAGCAAAGAGAGGTGGGTCTACATGAAGTGTCACTATTGAAAGCCTGAGAGCATCCATCAAATAATTTCAAAATCCAAATACTTTTTTTCATCTGATTTACTGTGAATTTCAATTTCTAATAAAGAATTAAAATTTTAATGAGGAAGGAGAGGAGACCTGCTGTGACTATCTCTCATTTCTGAGAATTCCAGGGGATTTTTAGTGATATATTGAAAATAAGGCCAGATCCTTAAATTGTAGAAATCATAGTTCCATATATTTCATAACAAAAGATTTCAAAGGAAGTATGTCAGTTTACAGAATTTAAAGATCTGGATTACAGATTCAGATCAGTAACTATAGGAAACAGAAATGAATGTGTTCAAAATAGCTGTGCAGCAATCCCTCTAAAATGATGTTATTGCCTATTCAGCTGACTTCAGGGACAAGTAAACCAGCTTCCATTATATGCAGCTTCTAAAGCAAGAGAAGATGAGTTTACCAGGTCTTGTTCCTAGACATAATAAATTTCAGCTGAAAAGTAACTCCTGTGAGAAAGGCTAGATAGGTGAGGTGGAAACCGATGAGATCCTTGTGATTCTGAGGCTTCTGAACCAAGGGACAGAGGTCTGTGCATGCCAGAGGGCTGATGCTCACGTGTGACTGTGCTGATTAAACACTCCAGAAAAAGGAATAATTCCTGCAGGGGTTCAGACATGTCGGAAAGCCTTCCACAGTGGACTGGCAGCATACTTCCTATAAGGGGAAATTAGAAACCTGACTGCCTTAAAGAAGAAAAGAATTTGTAATAGCAGACAAGCAGGATGAACTTAATGGCCATGAGCCAGTAAACTTCTAAAGTTATGTAAATTAGATCCTAAGAATAGAAAAGTGACATGAAGTCCCCGTGCCCTGTGAATGAAAGTGTGTGAGGATACTGTACAAATAGGAAGTCTCCAACTGTCTGTAAGCCTGCAGAGGTACAGAATTCAAATTTGGAATAATAGAAAGGATCTGACTTGAATGGAGCTGCACCTATAACAGATTTGAGTTATGCCTGTATCATTACACCTAGTGAAATAGTGAAGGACATAAAATTACTGCATGTTTGCCTGAAAGTTTTCTCAGTTCCCCCTTTTCCTATCTCCTCTCACTGCTTCTTTCTTCTTAACCCATTTCATGCTCTTTTGAATGTTTTATCTTATGTCCTGACCCTTCTTTTCTCAAAGGCAGAACTCCATTCTTTTTATGCTCTTCCACATGCCTCATGCATAAGTGTGTTTTTTTTCCTACTCTTCTCCTAGGCTAATTCCTCCTCACAGCCTGTGTGCCTTGTCCTCTTGTTTCCTTCTTTCCCTTGTCTATCCTACCCCCCTTCGCACAGATCTTTTTCTCTGAATTCTCATACACTTTTACTCTCTGTGTTCAAATACCATTTTGGGGGGATTTTTTTCTACTGACACACTTCTAAGTGAGGGAGGAACTGAATCATATCCCACACCCCTTACCGCTTCCAGTCTTCCTCCAAGAGAGTAAGTCCTTAACTCTCTGGCGATTTGCAAATGCGGAAGCCACGTACTTTCTCTGATTTCATGTACAATAGGTAAGATGTACCTTTCAGCAGGCAAGCTGGGAAAAAACTCATCTTAGTTATAGCACCGTCCCTGCAGCACAGCAGCATCACATGGACCCTCTTCTGTCAGACCAGTTGGAGACAAGAGAAAGGACATGCAAAAACACTAGGGAATAAGAGCACATGGCACTCTGGCAATTCAGAAGGGGATTCAAACCAGGCAGTGTACTGGGTAGGAAACATATGTAGCCTGTTCAGTGAGTGGCTACCCTGAGGCAGTCAGCTGGGAAACAAAACAATAGGAATTGACTGCAGAACTGATACCTCCCCTGTCAGTGCAGCCAGCTATCTCAGCCCATACAGAATCTCTTCTGTAAGGTATTCTCCTGAACATATAGTCATATATCCATAGTCATTTTCTCAAAATACTCCTTCTTTTAAAACACAGCTTAGGGACAAACAAACGAAAACCAAAAACCAACCAAACAAGAATGATCTATAATATAGGGCAGCTGCAAATCTGGAGTATTTATTGACAGTGGAGAAACCCAAGTTCGCTTCTTTCCTTGGCCTAAGGTAAATTAAACCGACGTAATATAATTTCATAAACTGATGCCTCTTTCCATACTTCCTATGCTGCAGTGATCTTGCAGAATGAAAGTATGCTTCAGTGAGGCAAAATATGCATGAATTTTTAGTTCATTGCTATGAACAGTCACCTTTGGTGTTGGTAAAATCTGAATTTTCTCCCTGATTTGGAAAGAATTTCTAGATTTTATGCAATATCTGTTTCCTACCTCCCTGCTGCCATGCAAAGGCAGCTGTTAAGGAAGTTTAACAAAAATATTGATCTGTAAACAAAGTTTAAAGAGTAACTACAATTATAAAAAGCAAACAATGAGCAAGGAAAGAGTGTTTAAACAGGCAAAACTAGCATTGATGCCCAGCCACCAAATAATTTCTCTGTCTTCATATTTAAACAAAGAAGGTAACATCCTAGAGGATGAGATAGAATTTCCTTTAGGGAGAAGGAAGACTGAACGGTTAAAGGCTTTATCATTTCATTAGAGTAGATAATTAGGTAATTAGAATGATTAAAAGTTGACAAAGCAACAGACTCAGATGAATTATAACCCACAATCCTAAAAGTAGCAAGGGGAAAAGGAAAGCATCTGAATTTCCACTGATGATAATCCTTGAATGACAAAGGTTAACAGTAGGCCATGTTACGTAACATGTAGGGCAAATGTTCCTTATCTTCCATTCAAAGTCTATTTCTTTAATCAGAACCTCACAGGCTAGCATAAGAAAGAGGCTGTGGAAGAGAACATTGCCCTCTCTGGAAAGCAGCCTGGAAATACTTCCTACAGACGGCAGCCTGGTTTGTTCCAAACATTCTATTTGTTCTTCAAAGCAGCTGAGAGCAAGGAGAAGTGATGGAGCTGTATCTGGGACCTCACTTAAGGGAGATAACTCTTTGCACCTCCTCAGTTTGAAAGTTACACAACAGAGTTCTGGAAAATGTTGATATGGTTTTCCCAATATGTAACTGAAGCAAATTACTCAATTTAATGTAATTTGGACCTTGATTTTACCTCTGTATTAGATGTCAGTAATATATATTTTTACTCTATCTACATTTACAGTTGTGACTTTGTAGTTCCAGTTTTCACCAGTGTTTGGATATCATGCCTGGAAGACTTGCTGGCTGAGGGGATGACATGGGAGATTCAGCAGACTTACAACTGTTGACCAACTCAGCCAAAGCCACCCTGACAGGACTGCTCGGAAGAGGAGACAGCACTGCTGTGCCTAATAGATGTGCTGAATTAGCACTTTTCCTGATCAGTCTTCATCTTACAAGCAGCCTGAGCTGCAAGTAAAACAGTTCTCCCCTGGCAAGACCACAGGAGGGTGAGACTAAAAAAACTGCATATTCTTGTTTAGGGTTCACTTCTTATTACAGTGGCACCCACAGGTTCTGTTCAGGAATAGAACCAACTTTGGCAAGTGCCTCAAAAATGTGCATTAAAACACAGTCTTGGTCCTTATGAGTCATAGCCATTATATACATTTACTGTATTATTATTACTGCCATCATTCATGTGGTTTCAGAGATGTATTTCGTGCTTTTTCTAGAGCTGATTTTGCAATTTAAGTAATTTATGGCCTGCAAAGCAACATCAGGATACCATAAAAGTATGTTCACAACTGCATGTGTTCACATATGTAAACAAATCAATCTGTAAATCATCGTTCCTTCCACTTTCACATTGAAAAGCAGATACAATGCCGGTTATGTGTTCCAGACTTTTCACAGGATCAGGTACTCATTGCTTGACTTAAACAGACCTATATGACATGTGTACACACAAACAAAACAAAGAAGTTTAGTTCCTTCTGGGTAGGACCACGGCTATATTTTACCAAACACTTTTAAAGAAAACCAATGTTTAAGAAATGATCATAAAGGGAGTATAATTTCAAGTAGTCACCATAAAGAAATTCTTTATTCTGTTCTGAGAACAGATACACTCATCCAGTTGAGGTGGTATGGAGCACACACACACATTAGCAAGAATCAGCAGTCAACAGTTCTATAAAAGATGTCTGAGAAATATAAATATTATCAAACCCCCCTGAAATAAGTGTGAATAAGCTGAAAAGTGCTCAAGGATGCAGTTGCTAATTTGATCTTTGAGGTGACTCTGATGTTCTAATGCTATCACATTAAAACGTTTTTTCACATTTAAGATTTATACGGTAAGTCATGGTGAATGTTACTGTCTTACTACATTGGTTTCCTATTCATCCTCTTCATTTAAAAAAAATCTTCTTAGGTTTTCATCTGTAACTATTTTTTAGCATAGGTATTCTCTTTATTTTCTATCTGTTGTCTCTTTCTCAAGAAAGAGTAATGGGCTACATTTGCATAAGAAATGGCTGAACTTACTGTTATGTTTTAAGCCTAGGTCTGAATCCCATCTTCTGGCCTGATGAGTACTGTTGTGGATTTCCATGGAGTGGAGCAGGGCAGAGCAGAGAGAAGAGGAAAGTTATGGACAAAACCTGGTGTTAAAACCTGGATTTAATATCCAGTTGAAGCCAATTAGTAGTTGCTAAGAGTGGTCTGTTAATTCTAGATGTTGGAAATGACCAGGGTTTTTTGTTGTTTTTTTTTGTTTGGTTGTTGCTTTTTTTCTTTTTAAGAGAAGAAAGATATTACAATTATTAGGAAGTTATATAAGAAATGGAAAACCAGATTAAATTTCCTGATACTGATTTGTACAAAGGCTCAAGTCTACCACTGAGGGGTTAATGATATCGTCAAAATTCTTCTGCTAGGGTCTGCTTTTCCATTACTCATTATAATGAAAGCTGCTGATTGCTGCTGCTGCTCTCCCATGAAACATGAGTTTATGCCTGCACAGAACTGGAGGATGTGGAGCAGGAGCTGTCCCACCCCCTCACAAAAAGCTCTTCCCTTGTAATGGGCTGGGTGGGAACACACCTCACAACACCGGCAGCTGAGAGCACTTTTATAAGCATCCTTGTGGTTAGATAGTTCATCTAGGTCTCTTTTCCTATGTGTTACATATGTGCATTACTATTTTCTTGTTCATTAGAAGTGACCAAGTTATGCTGAAAACTTAAATACTTAGATCCTATGATCAATAAGGAGGAGTAAGTAATACAGGTAGGACATTTTGTGTGTATGTGTGTGTCCTACATCTTAGCAGCCTGTGGATCCGCAGTCTGTACCATCCATATATGTAATGCCATGTACATAGTAAGAAAAGAGAAGACATTATCTTTCATCAGAGACTGTGTGTAAGTAGCACTATTGATGTCATTTCATAATACTAAGGAGCAGAAAAGATCACATAACTTTCCAAAATCACAATTTCCAGTATCAATGAAGACAAATTATTAGCATATCCACCTCCAGCCCTGAAGGGTCCTGCACCTGGGTTGGGGCAACCCCTAGAATCAATACAAGCTGGGGGATGGAGGGATTGAGAGCAGTCCTGCTGACAAGGACTTGGGGATCCTGGTGGAGGAAAAGCTGGACATGAGCCAACAATGTTTGCTCACAGCCCAGAAGGCCAACTGTATCCTGAGCTGCATCAAAAGAAGCGTGGCCAGACTGTCAAGGGAGGTGATTCTTCTACTCCATTCTTGTGAGACTCCACCCAGAGTACTGTGTTCATCTCTGGGGTCCTCAGCACAGGAAAGACATGAACCTGTTGGAATGGGTACAGAGGAGGGCAACAAAAATGATCAGAGGGATGGAACACCTCTCCTATGAGGACAGGCTGAGAGAGTTGGGGTTGTTCAGCCTGGAGAAGAGAAGGTTCTGAGAGAACTTATTGCAGCCTTTCACTATTTAAACGGGGCCTATAAGAAAGATGGGACAGACTTTTTAGCAGAGCCTGTTGCACTAGCACAAGGGGTAACGGTTTGAAACTAAAAGAGGACAGATTTATACTAGATATTAGGAAGAAATTCTTCACTATGAGGGTGGTAAGGCATGTGCACAGGTTGCCCAGAGAGGTGGTAGATGCCCCATCCCTGGAAACATTCAAGGTCGGGTTGGACAGGGCTCTGAGCAACCTGATCTAGTTGAAGATGCCACTGCTCATTGCAGGGGGGGTTGGACCAGATGACCTTTAAAGGTCCCTTCCAACCCAAACCATTCTATGATTGTACGATCATTCTGTCCTGGTTGAATGGAAAAGACACATAACCCCTGCCCACCTTTTGATTTCCCCATGTGCTGAAAACTGTGGAAAAGAAATCTTTCAGTAGAATGGAATCTTTATGTGGAAAAAAAAATTGGCATATTTTATTGTGAACTTTCATGAACATATTTCTTTTCAGTTCCTGCAGCTAATCAGAGGCAGAAAGTGAAAGATGAAGAACTAGAAGTAAATTCCAGCTAATAAAAAAAAGACTTTTTAGTTGACTTAGGAAGTTTCTTTGCCAGTTGCCTCTAGCAAAAGAGAATTATTATATTCCCAGTGAAACATTATTATCAGGTGGATTCTTAACACAAAGACTCCTCAAGCCCTGCAGGCAGGCAGTCTATAAAATTTGAAATCTTAGAAATACTAGGTGAGGAGATAGCTATTATCTTTTTTTTTTTTTCTTCAAAAAGAAAGGAGAAAAATCTAGGTAAATCAGATATTTTAAACTTCTATGTCTGACATTTCTCATAACAACAGATGCTCATTTTCATATTTCCACATTCAGATTCTTCTCTTATGATAACATCGCTTTGAAAAATAGAAAACTGCACAGTTATCTATGTCCCTTTGTCCAGTCTTACTCTTTAAACAAAAGTCCTGAGCCTATATTTTCTTCAAAAATCATGTTTACTCACTTGTGGAATACCCTGAGACACTATATGACTAAGATTTGTAGTATGATTTTTTTAAACTTTATGAGCTGATCCTGTCATCATTCTTCACAACATTTTCATTCTCTCTTTGAAGTTATGTACTCGGAGAGCTTGTGAGATGAGACCATTCAATCCAGGAGAAAGGCTTTTTCCAGTATCTCTGCCCAGTGTTGTGCAAGTTAAGTGATAAATAATCTTAAAAGATATGTTTTACTACTTTATACAGAAAGCAACACAGCTGTATTAATCAGTATATTTACCTTTCCAAGTGCACTGCTGTGGTAATGGGCTATTTCACATTGAATAAATACAAGCATTTTCTGAGGAACCCCACTCAGCACAGAAAAAAATTAATAGCATTGTCCTTTTTCCAGATCTGAACTAAAATAAATACGGAAAGAGTTAGAAATATAACTTTGCTAGTGAAACTTCAGAACAAAACTGAGGTTTTATGTTTATTTCTATTAAATGGCACATTTTCAAGCAGGGTTTTCAAATTCCAGCTATTTGCATTAATTTATCCACAAGCTTTGTGATGTATTCAACTTCCAAGCCTTCTTGGAAATTCTCATTTTAAGACAGGATCTTCTGCTAACCTATCCCATATGAGGTTAAATGCAAAGTGAAACAAAGGAAAATTAACCTAACCTGTAAGTTCTTATTAACAACAAGTAAGAGGAAAGACAAAATAAACACACTGATATGCTCTGCCTGTAGTGTTGATTCAGCAATTGTGCTTACATACTTATTCAGTGTAAGTGGTAATAGAGGTAGCTATTCATTAAGAATAATTTGTGTGCAACATATACAGCACCATGTGTCTCATTGCTCTGTGGAGATTTCTGGGAAGACTATGAAAATCTCCATACCATGATAATGAAACATAAAGGAGCAAGGTACATGGATGCAAATCCCCATGCAAATCAGAACAATTTCTTCTCTATTACACTTGTGCATAGTGTGATTTTTTTCTTCAGCAGAGGAGATGACAGGAGAGACCTTTAAGACTTGTGGATACAGGGAATTTTGTGTGTCAGGAATTAACCTGCTTACTGCTGCAATTAAGACCTTTCTGTTTATTGCTTTGCCTGTAGCCTATACGTAGGGGTTGAGTTTACAGGAAGATGTGTGCTAATGATACAAAGCTGCTTTCTTTCATGTGGAGATACTGAATGTATGCCTATAAACTATAAGTCAACGTACAAAGAGATTTTTGTATCCTTTGGACCATGAATATCTACAAAGGCTCTGAGACAATCTGGGTAGCAAAGGTAAAATTTTGTGGTTTATAGTAATTGGATTCCTAAAGATTCTAGATTTTGGAGGCAGTCAGGACTATGAGATCCTATCATCTGTCCTGCTATGTGTCATTATTATACTTTACTTCATTCTACTCTTTTTTTCCTTCATAAATCCAATAGTATGAGTTCAACTATTATTTAAGATCTTGGGTTTTCTAAATCTTAATTTTCAGAAAGACAATATTTTTTGATCTGAAATATAGGAAATAAGGACTCAAATAATTCTCTAGGTAGTTTGTTCCCATGATTAATCACCACAGAGTTAAAAATATAGCTCTAATTTTTAAATTGTTTTTTTCTCTCTGCTTCAGCTTTCTGTCATTGGCGCTCATTATACCTTTCTCTTTTACACTAAAAAACAATTTAGCGTGGCATATGATACCATGAAGGACATCACTAACTCTTTATGATGATACATGGGCAAAGGTCATTATGTCTGCCACATGGACATTTTCTTCAAATAAGTTTTGTTGCTATTTTCTATTACATTCTACCAATTTTATATTATCTTGTAAAATGAATATTCAAAGTGTATTTATTATTCCAATACTGTTCCTCTTCAATACCACATGAGAGAAAGTGATTTCTGTATTCCAATTAGCTACTTCTGAGCACAGCAACCCTGCAGTTGTGGTCAGTGGTTCTTGTGTACTGGGAGCTCGTTTGTCTTTGTACCAGATTTCAGGCACTGCTTTTCAGTTAACTGTCCATGCAATGGATCCAGAATTAGCAACAGCTTTGAGGTGGATCTCACTGGACCTCTTCCTACAGTGATCTCCACAAAGAATATCTACAGGCTTTTAAACTGAAAAAAATAAGGCTTTAAAATATCATAAACTAGAATCCTTAATTTTTTAAGCAGGGGAAACTCAAAGTAGAATAACAACAAACGGAATTTATAAACAGCTGTCCTGCTCTGCTCCTTTGCAGAGTAGTCCTGGCATCTAGGCTTGGTTTTACTCAACTTACTGACCTTCCAAATTGCACCTGACTCATCTCACTCCTCTGTGGTTGTGGGAAATTTCTTTCATCGTCACGGAGACCTGGTATCTTCTCTCTGTCCCTCACCAGTTTCTCAGCTTTTCTTTGAGCTGCAGTCTCTCACCTCCAGGCAGTCTCCCTTGCACCTTTCAAGCCCTACAAGTTTCTTTCCATGATTGTGCTCAGTAGCTCCCCAAAGAAAGGAGCAATCCCCACTCTGACTTAACCTAGTCTTATATAGGCATATAAAAAAATTGGGACCAGAGACACAAAATAACTACTGACGGTCAGTTCTCCGTTCAGAAACTATAGTATTCTTTCCTTGTTCCTGATGGGTAATTTTACATTTGGCTGACTTAGAACACCTTTTGCTTTGATTAGATCAAGTCTACTAAGCCATCTACTTAGATGTCTCCTAGGAGGCTGAACAACTGGATATTGCTTTCCAGAGTGATGTGTATAGCTCAGCTGAGCCACAATGGCATTACTCCAGTGAGAACTTGCTCTGTTATTAAGCTTGAAATATGATGATATCAGCATCACGTTTTATAAGCTGGTTTAGTAAGTGTATGCATAGGCATTTATGGTTTAAGTTAATGCAGAAGTTCATGTAAACAGGATTTAACTGCCTGCAGTCTAAAAAAGCTGACAAATATGCCTAGTGTATGTTTAGCAAACATTGAGATGCCGGTCTACCCATCTGACTGGTATAATGATTACAGTTTTTAACCTAGTCTAGTTAACAAGTACATTTTAATTTATGCCAAAGAAGACATTGTCCCTCTTTCTCTGTTGGTTGTTGGGGGTGGTTTTTTGTAAGATATGCTAAATAAATGCAGTGTCGCTGAAAACTAAACTGCTTGGAAAAGCAAGTCAATACCATCTCCGAAATAAAGAGGGATTTCACCTTTGCAGCTATAATGCATGACCTCTGCAAATGCAGTATGAGGAGCCCTATTGACAAGGAAAGAACACTGGCAATGTTATGCAATACCAGAGCTGGAATAAGCAAAAGCAAGTCTCAGTGACCACTTCATTCTCAAAACACCCAGACAAAAGAAAACAAAATAATAACACTTCATTAGTATAATTAACCAATAAATATTGAACAAAATTAAAAAAACAGATACAGCCATACCCTATGTTCTAATTAACTTAGGAGAGTAAGAAAAGTAATTTATTTAATGCAAGAAACCCATTTATAACAAAACAACTGGCCGTTAACATTTATTATTGTCATATTAATCCAACAATGTGATTTACAACTGTGTTAAAATGTATCCTGAGAGTATTAATTTTTAAAAAACTGCTGCTTTGGGAAGATTTGTTCAGGAGTTAATTTTGTTGTTCACTAAGCAGACCCAGTTATGCTTTAGGAAGTCAGTAAGCATTGGAACTATGTTAAAGAGTTGCAGGAAATCTGCTATTGTATATCACTGACTGAACACCTGCTATGCAGAACAGAAAAGAGAGGATAATTAATTTATATTTGTAATCCTTCCACCTTCTTGAAAAATATAAAAATTCTGCTCCACAGGTGAGTCACTCCAGAAGCTCTAAGTAGATAAATGCCACTTGTCGTTTTATTTAGATAAGGAGACTATAAGTTTGCATAACTACAGGTTAGATTTGAATACAGGATAATCTTGATGTTTCAGAATTTATAAACACGGTAAGATTTAGGTAGCATTTATTCAAACACTTCAATTAACTACTTTTGATTATGGGGACAGACCCTCTGTCAAACCATTTTGCTACATTGTAATGTGGTTTAATGTCTTAAGTTACATTTACATTAAGAATTTACGCAGAGGATCAGCTCCCACCTCTTAGTTTACCTCCCACTGGATTAGCTATGTTGGAAAAGCTGGCATAGAACATTTTTTGTTGTTTCTGTTTTGGTTTGCTTTTTAATGATAAGCAATCTCCCTGCACTTGGAGAAGAGGCTAGCCAACAGCTCTGCCAGGGAAATACCCAATGCTACAAGAGTAACTGGAAGTAAATTAGCATCTGCAAAATGAGAGCAGGATCAGTATTGGAGGTACTCAGATTTTTCAATATAGACCTGTACTAACTGTTTTAACGTGACTAAAAACAATTGCTCTTTTGCCAATTGTAGGTAGTGACTACAGAATGACTGAAAATGTTTCCTTTTCTTGTCTCAGTGAAGTTGTAGAGTCTGGCCTGTTGTAGTTCACCTCCACTAAAGCTGTTTAATACCTCAGAAGCTGACACTATAATATGCTCAGTGCTTGAATGACTTTGAATGGTGTATGGCTAAGTTTTATGAGATCAACCAAAAGGGAAATTTGGTACAAATCCATTACAGCGTAGGCAACCTGACCATGTCAAGAAGCAGCCTGTAGTAGAAAATGTCCTATTATTAAGGATGATTAAGGTACAATGAGCTTTTAAAGGATTATTTATATACAATGAGTATGTTGTTAGAAATCCATAAAAGGAAAGAGAAGTTGCAACACAAGTATGTTCCCAAAAGTACCAAGGCCCAGAGTCCAACTGAACATGAACATAATGTACATAGACATATGTTAACATTTAGAAATGTATCTATGCTACTGTTCCTTCAGCAGTGTTCTAGTCACCATATAGTACATTCATCTGTTCACTGCGTTCTAAATAAAGACAAATTAATCATGCTTTAATCAAAATGATACATCTTAATGAAGTTCATTAGTTTTGAGCCATTTAAAACATATAAAGTTTGTTATGTAAAGCTGTTGTGCTAAGAATTCCAGCAACAATAAAGACATTTAGAATTGTTGCCATTTTGAAAAAAAAAAAAAGAAAAAACCCCAGTCTTTTCTCTTGTGGTATGTAAAGTTACATAATATTGACAATATTCGTATACAGAAGATCTGGTCTTTGGAATTGTTAAAGCCTGATCATGTTCCCCATTGATTTTCAATTCTGTTGCCTGCATTCAGCACTTCCAGAAATCCCAATGGATAATTACCTATAGGCATTTAGACCCAGGAGGATGAAAACAGACTAGGATTTTTCAAATTCCTTCTGGATTCAAAGGGAAGACCCAAGGTAGACATATGCCTAATGAATTTTTTAAAACACTTACCTTACTTCAGGTACCCCAAACCTCTGAAAATCTAATCCTTGACACACAGAGAATTCAAGAGTATTTTCGATACAGAAATCTCTCTGCTATTTATCTCATTAAACTCAATCTTCATTAAAATGCAAATACAAATTAAAAAGTAATTAGATATAACCTAATTTTAAATATCCCTATTCATGATGTATCATGTCTTTCAGAGGTCTAACAACTTATTTGTGTAATTAGGGTGGCAGTATTTTATCAGCTTGACAAGTTATCCTTTTGTTTTAGCTACTTACAGCAGGTATTACAGTAAAGATTTTATTTTAACTGCTACACTAGAGTGTGTTAACAAAGCAAGTAGCTGATGACTCAGTTTGTGAGCACGACTTTGACACTGAAAAACTGGAAGTTGGCCTGCCCTTTTCTTTGCACAAGCACCTGGGGGAAGTTGATAGGCAATGCTAGGCATGGCAATTAGCTTACCCAGCATGAAACTCAATAGAAGCGGGTGCTGAAGAAAGATTTGACTAAGAAGATTTCTCCCTTCTCCTTCCTTCTCCCTCCCCTGCCACAGCAGCTCAAAGGTGGTATCTAGCCAGGAGTAGAAAGCCTGCCCCATTTTGTTTACCTATTCTACAAGATTGCACTGATTTATATCATCATCACTTGCTTTTCAAAGCCCTTAGCTAATAAAGTTGTGAAAGAAGCTCGCTCCTTGTATGCTGGACTGTGTTGCACCATCTGTCCTATGCTATCAGCTAAGACAGCTGTGGAAGAGTCACTTCAAAATACTTCCAGATTACATTGTTCTGAACATCATTTCTAGGAAACATAATAAACAGCAAAATCCTGCTCTCATTTCAGGAGTCTGAATGTCTGTTGCCAGCCAAACCCTTTCCATCTGTTGAAGTGTCAGAACCTTTGCTGTCTTTGAGGAAAAATACAGCTACATAGACAAATTAAACATTTCTTTATTTATAGATCTATTACCTGCATTTCTTACATGGCACATAATGCTTTATTAACATATTTCCAAATTTTTTCCTGTTGTTTTCTGGTTTGGGACTGAACTTTCTAAACTGTTACTTGGCTGTCAAAGTCATAGTTAGTCACTTTACATCTCATGTGTTTTTTCCTTTCTGTGATTTTAGGTCTTCTGGTATGAAGAAAAATCATCCTTGTCAACATTGCTGAGGTATGCATTGTCCTTGGAGATAATCAGTAGGGCTTAACTACCTTTATCAACATCACTGTTTTGTTGTTTTTGTTCAGTGTTTCCTTGTATCATCTACTTGACCCATGTAACCGATCACAAAAATAGGTATAAAAGAAATACTGCAAAATTAGCAATCCCCTTCATGTAAGTGTTACTAATTGGTGCCACCCCAAGTTTTAAATGGCTATAAATCTCTTCTTTCTTTTTTTTTTTTTTTTTTTTTTTTTTTTTTTTTTTTTTTTTTAATAGATGAGGGAACTGATGAGTTAGGCTAACATCTTTGTTTTAAATGCCCACTGTTTTGCTACTTCCATTCACAGATGTCTGGCCTGAGATAGCTAAGCTTTCTTTTCAGACTGTGGTATTTTATTGCTGAAATGGTGCCCTGTGCCTCTGGAAGTCAGGACAGCAAAATCTCCAATAGGTCATCCAAAAACCTCAGTGCTGTAAATCTCAACAGGACAGGACTTCATAGACAAGAAGTCTATGGCTGGATGAAGAATCCTAGTCTTCTGACTCCCTGTTCTGCTTTCTATAAATGCAAGATCAGATAGTCCTTGATTCAGTTTGAAGCTAAGCTTATACTAATAAGAAGATGCAGCCTATCTCACATCTCAGCATGTGATACTCAATCTTGATCAGAGATATCACATGCTGGGACCTGCTGCAAGTTTTGCTGATTATTCCTCTGTATTAAGATGAGGACAGCTGTAATATACTTAATTTTATTCTTATCACTCAGGATCCTAAGAAATTGCCAGTTCAACCCACAGCTGGGCAAAGATCTGGCATTCTGACAATACCCCATCAGAAGTACATAGGCATGCTGATACCACCCACAAATGAGAAGGCATATTTACAACCTTCCTGTGAATATGTAACCACTGGAAGAAAGAATAGGAAGATCAAAAGTAAAACCGCAGTACCAATACACAGATCTTTAATGTAACACTCAAACTCTGTTGAAAAGTAGACTCATAATCAAGAGCAAGTGGGAAAAGTCAACAGAAGTGATTGACACAGCTTTTGAGGCCTGCAGGTGTGGAAAGGAGCAATCTCCGGGAGTCACTAGAGTTCAGTTAGTAAAGTTTCATGTGTTTGAGTCTGAAAAGTGCTTAAAAAGGACAATGAAAAGAAATGGTGATTCTGCATGATAGTTTACAATGTGTATGTGTAGATCTACTATAGCCAACAACAACACCGCTACTGGTAGAAAGTGAAATGAGAGGAAGTGATCTGAGGCAAAAGCAAAAGTTTTACAGAAACATCACTAGTGTTGCTGTGTATATGCTTATATTGTGCTGCTGTGTATGCTTCTACTGAACATTGCCTGCATGAATTTGTATGCATTCTAGTTAGAAGCAAATAAAACAGGTTTTCTGGCAGGGTCAGGCTCTATCATACAGTAACTAATGTGCCTGTTTATAAAACAAAAGAAGTCTCACACTGGAAAGTAGATCTCTGAATTAAATTTCTGTGGGTTATGTTTCTAAATTACTTGACCCGCTGCAAATGAGCAGATGATGACTACAGATTGAAGCATACACCTTAACTATTTATAAGCTACAGAAGATTGCAAGGTTTGATAGTATCAAAGTTCAGTGTACTTGCTTGCTCCATTCTGAGGAAAAATGCATTTCTCACTTGTGAAAATGTCAGATATATCAAACCTACACATTATTATCACTCAAGCCCTGGATATCAATCTAATAATGTTTTGTCCTCGTTTTGGCTGGGATAAAGTTAATTTTCTTCCTAGTAGCTGGTACAGTGCTGTGTTTTGGATTTAGTATGAGAATAATGTTGATAACACACTGATAGTTTAGTTGTTGCTAAGTAGTGCTTACCCTAAGTCAAGGACTTTTCAGTTCCCCATGCTCTGCCAGTGAGCAGGTACACAAGAAGCCGGGAGGGAGCAGAGCCAGAACAGCTGGACCCAAGCTAGCCAAAGGGATATTCCATACCATAGAACGTCATGCCCAGTATATAAACTGGGGGGAGTTGGCTGGGGGCCAGTGATCACTGCTCGGGGACTGGCTGGGCATCGGTCTGTGGGTGGTGAGCAACAGCACGGTGCATCACTTGTTTTGGTTTTTTCACCCTTAAATTTAATCCCTGTCTCTTTCTCTTTCCTTTTCATTACAACTGTTGTTGTTATTATTACTACTATTATTATTATATTTTATTTTATTTCACAGAATCACAGAATGGTCAGGGTTGGAAGGGACTTCTGGGGATCTAGTCCAACCCACTGCTAAAGCAGGTTCACCTACAGCAGGTTGCACAGAATCGTGTCCAGGCATGTTTTGAATGTCTCCAGAGGAGACTCCACAACCTCCCTGGGCAGCCTGTTCCAGTGCTCTGTCACCCTCAAAGTAGAGAAGTTTTTCCTCATATTCAGAAGGAAATTCCTGCGTTGCAGTTTGTGCCCGTTGCCCCTTGACCTGTCACTGGGCACTACTGAAAGGAGCCTGGCCACATCCCCTTGACACTCGCCCTTAAAGATATTTGTAGACATTGCTAAGATCCCCTCTCAGTCTTCTCTTCCCCAGGCTACACAGCCCCAGCTCTCTCAGCCTTTCCTCGTATGGGAGATGCTCCAGTCCCCTGATCACCTTCACAGCCCTCCACTGGCCCCTCTCCAGTAGCTCCCCGTCTCTTGAACTGGGGAGCCCAGAACTGGACACAGCACTCCAGAAGCGGCCTCACTAGGGCAGAGCAGAGGGGGAGGATCACCTCCCTCGACCTGCTGGCCACACTCCTCCTCATACACCCCAGGGTACCATTGGCCTTCTTGGCCACCAGGGCACACTGCTGGCTCATGGGCAACTTGCTGCTCACCAGAACTCCCAGGTCCTTCTCTGCAGAGCTGCCCTCCAGCAGGTCAGCCCCAACCTGTACTGGTGCATGGGGTTGTTCCTCCGCAGGTGCAGGACCATACACTTGCCTTTGTTGAACTTCATTCGGTTCCTCTGCCAAACTCTCCGGCCTGCCCATGGGTTGCTGAATGGCAGCACAGCCTTCTGGTGTGTCAGCCACTCCTCCCAGTTTTGTACCATCAGCAAACTTGCTGAGGGTACGCCCTGTCCCTGCACCAAGTATTAAATTGTTCTTATCTCAGCCCATGAGTTTTACCTTTTTCCAATTTTCCTCCCCATCCCCGTGGGGGGTTGGGGGGGTGGGGGTGTAGAGTGAGCAAGCAGCTGTGTGGTACTTAAGTTGCCAGCTGGGGTTAAACCACAACAGCCATCCAGTAGGTTCTGAGTGTTGCAGCAAGTGCCAAGCTTGAATAGATCAGCAGGGGAGCCTAGCCCTAGATTAGAGCTATTAGACTTCAGTATCCAGCTCAGCGTCCACATTAGCCATCAACTTTTGTTAGGTAAATTGAAGCCTACATTTTTACAGTATGGAAAAGATGACTGAGAATACTCCCTGGCAGAAGATAAATAGAACAAAAAGCAGGAATCTCTTCTTACGGCTCAACCGCAGAGTTGCAAAAGACCTTGACTCACTAAATCCAGACATTTTTTAAACAGTGCAATTTGCAGACAGGAGTGAGAAATTAAAACACACCACTCAAAATCTGGAATCTTTTCCATCTTTGTATCTGAGGAACAGTTGAAAAAAATGACCAGATGTCTAACCTCAGCTTCTACTTTGGCATAAAAAGCTCGTAGCAACTAAGATGAAGTGACTTACTCTGTATGTTCTTAAGAGCTGCATAACAGCAATACAATATAGATCCTCTTATTTGCCAGTACTTGAAGTTTTAACAGCAACTGAATTCATATAAATACAAGAATTAGCAATGTCATTTAGGCAAAAAGGTCAATTCGGATTTTAGCTGGGTTTTAATCAGTGATATATTTAAGAATTTATTCAGTGATATCAACAAAGGTTTAATTAAAGCAATTTCACTCTGCTATATTAATAATTCCAGTTTTCCCACTTTTCTGAAGAATTTTTAGGATTTCACAAAACCAAGATTTTCCAAGTCCATTAATTTTCTAATTTGCAGTCAGTATATCCATATTCAGTTTATCCATACTGCACAACAAACTGCAACACCTACCTTTGCAATCTGATCAAACTTTCCAAAAAGTTCATTCAGCATCACTACTAGTTCCTTAGGAGAGCAATCACTGGCAAGGCGCGTAAATCCTACAATGTCTGCATAAAGAATGCTGGACAAGAACAAAAGGAAGAAACAACATAATTGAAATATGAAGATACGTCTATTCCACAGTCAGCTTAAACATTAAAATACATTTAACAGAAAGCATCTCTCTCATTGGAAAATAACTTCAGAAAAAAGGAGTCTCAACTGATATGGAAGACAGCACATCAGTTCAAGACACATTATCTTCCCACAATAGGAAAGAAGCTCACTTCAGCCTGAAAGTCTGTCTCCAAATTTTAATTTCACTGGACCATGTACACTGTTCAGAATCAGCAACTTATATTAATACAATTACTTCTAGAGTTTCCACTTACCTAACATTTTGGTGCCTTTTTACATATAGACTATGGAAGTTGTTGTCATGCATTTGTCTATTATCATTAGTTTCCTTTAGTCGCTCTATGATTGCTAGCTTCATTTCCATTGAGATATGAGCTGGCAGTATGGATAAAAGCAAATTTTCCTAAAAGGAGAGGGGGAAAAAAATTAATGATGTAAAATTCTTAACACAATAAATTTGAAATTGCAAGTTTTAGTGACTGCAAGAAGGAATAAAAAAAACAAACAAACCAAACAAAAACAAACCAACAACACAAAAACACAAAACCATCTTTATTCAAATAGCTTTTGAGTAACGCATGTCAGGTTTTCCAGAAAAGACTTTTACATTTCTGTTCTCAAAATCACCAATTTTACAGTTAAGTAAGGGCGTCACAAATTTTTTGTTGTTGTTCCTTGTCACCTAGATGTGACATCTCTCTGTAACCATGAAACACACACACATTCAGTATTCAGTACTACAATTTCTGGATAAATGAAAACTTATTTTGCCACTAATCTCAGTATTATGTTAGCATCGTCTGATAAAGCTTCTGGTAAAAGCTTACAATCTGTAATGAACAATCTATGCAGTATTCAAAACCCTTGTGAATTCTCAAATACTGGAAAAGCAGCAACAGACACAACAGCATCAACAATGTGCTGCTATAGCTTAAATGAACCAGAAACTGATGCCACTGAAATAAAGTCTCTTGAACTGACAATACAGACTCTTCAAAAACCACTTACATTGTTTGACTATTCAGTGTCCTGTTTTACACTGGCTTTGACTTAAAAGCCCGTTGTTCAAAGATGACCCTGCTAAGTTGCTGGGCAGAAGAGGAAGACAAAAAGAGAGTACTTTTCACCCAGAAAGGGCTCTACCGCCCCAGAGACAGTCACCACAGAAGAGGAAATGTTGCATGGAGCAGCTACAAGCAGGAACTTTTTCAGATGACATCACCAGTAAAGTCAACACATTGTGTAACCGAGTAAAATGCTGCCCCTTCGGACCAAATCTTTGTCCCCTTTTCCTGAATAGCTGATGCAGCAGCATGAAGATGGCAGTAAGCTGCCAGGGTTACTTAACCAGTGCCTGCTACCAAAAGGAAATGCCCTGGGAGCACAGTGGGAAGAGGGAGTCCTTGAGCATCAAGTACTGGCCTACACTAAGTACAGAGAGCAGTTAGTTTGAGACTGCCCCCAGAAGTAGAAACACCTCCTTCCCTTCCTCTAGCGTTTTAGAACTAGGAGAGTTAACCTTGGGGAACAATTTAAACTGGCCCAGTGAATGTAACCGGGCCATTTGAGGCTGACACATTACACAGTTCTCAAGGAAGTGATGAGGAACCCTGAACTGCATTTCTCACATCGTTTTCACAGAGAAAAAGTGGGTGGCAAGAAGGAGACTCAAAATTGTGTAATAAATTACAACACAGATGAAAAGAAAGCTGTCCATAGACTTAAGCGCATCTACACTTCAAACAAGCAACCATTAAAAAATCCAAACATGCAAGTTACCACATCACCCAAAGAATGAGCGCACACTGCCTGTGTAAGCTGATCAGATGCTTCCCTGGCTGCTGCAGGGGGAAATTCTGCCAGGACTTTCATGCAGATTTGTCATCTCATCTCACAAGATTAGCATCAGAGGACAGATCGCACTAGCAGCGTGGCATTTTCTTCTTTTCCATTTGATCAAGTCAGTCACTCTTCAGCCCCTTCCTTTTATCTAATAACTGGTGGGCAGAGAACTCTGTAGACATCAGCCTTCTAGAGCTGCTGTTCTTAACCCTACTTATACCAGGATAAAAGAGGAAAGGCGACCTAGTTTCTGCTTTGATACTTTACAATCCTTCCTCAGTAAGAAATTCATGTTCCTTGCTTATTCTTTAAATACCACTGGAGTTTATGGAAATAAATAATGTCATACTCAAATACTGCAATGTATTATATGATTTTCTTCCCCCTTAGGCTGCTATTTTCTCCTTCTAGCAAAAGAAAAATAGTTTGTGAGACAAGAAAATACAAGAACAATAATACTTTAGAATTCAAAACAAAAAAAATGTGACCAAGGGAAGCATGAAACTAACTGCTGAAACTACCCTACAAGTATTTTTCAGGGCATTAAGGGCATGTTGTTTTAAGTTGCCTTTGACCAGTCCCAGTAACATTTTATACAAGGATAAAAGTAACTAAAATAACTGGCAATTACGTTTTTGTTACAAATACTGTGATTTTCATACAGACAAGCCACAGAGAACAGCTTCCTCCCTTTAACTTCCTTCTTTTGTTACAAATGGCACCACTTTTATTTTTGACACTAGGTGGGTATCACAAAGATTGGACCAAGCCTTTCAACATGCATTAGTCACCAACCTTAAAAATTACACAGACTTTAGAAATTAAAACAAGTAATTCATAACATGAATTAATTCACTCACTTGTTGCCTCTTTTCAATCTTCAATTTCATTCGGACCTGAATGCACTTTAATGTGTATCTATACAAATCCCACGAAGCAACCTGCATTTGGCGTTTGTGAAATGCACCCATCAAGTTACCACAAAGAAAAATGACAGCATTGGCAAGTAGCTGCACAAGAAGAAAAATATTTACCTACTGCAGAACAGTCATTGGTACTTCACTAGTACACATACTAGTCCCTTGAAAGCAATCAATCCCAGGCCATGTTCAATTTTTCTGTTACCTTGCCACACACCAAATTACAGTGTTGGAATTAGCCAGGACGTACCTGGGAAACATAAGCTAACTTTCACAGGCATTCCTGTACGAATATACAGTAGTATAATGAAACAGAAAACTCTGCTATATCATTTAAAATTTATTTGCAAACGTTAGTGTTTGATTTAGGGAGAACCAGTCTACAAATTCATGCATCAGCGTGCTGTGTGAAGTCTGACACACACCTGCATGAAAAGAGCTGGGATGCTCCTTTGAACACACCCTATTAATAAGTGTTGGGAACCCTGAAAGCACCCAGTAGCACTCCCTGGCCCTGCTGACTCCCCAAAGCAGCAACAGTCCTTTTGATCCACCCTGTAGGCAGTGCCAGATGAAGTTAGATAGACCCATCTGAAACAGCACTGACTGGGAAGAATGATGGTGACGAAGTTTGTCGTATTTTGAGTAACTTAGTTAAAAAAAGTAAATAATAAGTCTGCTTCTTCCACTTTGGTCAGAAAACCAAAATGCATTATAGATTAAATTAATTGCAGTTTTATGAAAAGCATGTAAAACACATTGGGCCCAAGCACCAAATCCATGAATTTGAAACATCCATGTGGAAGTTTGGAACTTATCTAAACAGGATAGTTATGCCAATATCAAATAGCAATATGACTAGGGTATTTAATTACTTAACCAAGTAGTAGTTCCTTACCTGAAATAGAATGGATTCCTTATTTTCCTGAGAAGTCATGCTTACCACAATGCTTAGAACAGTAATATGGGAGAGAGCAGAAAGAACGCTAATTATGACAGCACCTCGCATCCCAAAGGGTAGCATGGTATAAACCGTGAAGATTATGAACAGAAAGAATGGCACCTTTGGAAAGAAAGAAAGAAAGAAAGAGAGGGGGGAAAAAAAGAAAAAAAGTATCACACATACATGTTATTAGGTGCCTGCCAAAAATTCACTACAGAACAAGGAGGAAAGTAGCAGGATTCTTGCTCATTTTCAAGCTGAACAATTAAATATTGACATTTCAAAAGCACAATTAAAACCATAAGGACAGTGGTAGTCCTAAAAGCTTTGAGGGAATTAGCAGCTATAGATTCATAGATAAGACAGTTTAACATGACATACCACCTTTAAGTTTTTCAGTTGTCCTTGCCCTTCATCCTTAATTTATCCATTACAGCTGAAGATGCACTTTGTACATCACGTTACCAGGAACAGTGTGTTGCAAGGATAGCAATATTGAAAAGAATCAGATTTTTCACCTTCTCCAAGGTATTATTCTATTTTTAACATCACCTGATCACATGTGTATGTTTACTCCATATTTGATAAAAACCAAAAATCCGACCAAGACTTCCTAGTGCTGACACAAGAAAATAGCCATTATTGCCACTAACTACATATTTAGCTGCACAGATTTTACAGAATACACAATGGTCCACTATACTGCTAGGAATCAGAAGGAAGGTATATAAAACTTAGATCTATATTTATAGATTTGTAATAGTCTTTAGCTCATATATATGGAAACTAACAACCCAATCAGAGGAAAACATTGCAGTGTTCCTGGCTCAGCACCACCTCATCACTGCAACTCAACTTGTGCCGTTCCAGACATGAGCTTCCTTCGAGGAAGTCTCAAGGCCCAGTCTGCACTTAAATGTTTTGCCAGATAATTAGCTTGGTTGGGACAACAATAAACAAACAAACAAGCAAATAAAAGTTCTCATTCAACAAAACTAATCTTTTTATGTTAATCTTTATTATTTTAGCTGGACTAAAAAAAAAAATTTAAAAAAATGTTTTTCTGCCATATGCGCAACCCCTATCACACAATGTTCTGAACACTGTGTAATAGTTTTATAAGCATGGACAAGCAAAGGTTATACCTGCATTTAAACAGTAGTTTTAATTGGTGATAAATTCATAACTTGAGATAAAAGTCTGAAATGAACTTGTTCACTGCTACTTTTTAATCTAGGATTTCCTCACATTTTAGGCTTCAAACCAACATTAATTATTATCAGATGACAAGAACACAAAACATTGGCTTGCAACGCTGAAAGCAGCAAAACCAAATCTTGCTTCCCTACATGTTTGTACTTATAGTTAAGAACAATAATATTTTTTTTCCCCCTAAGGTAATAGCTTCTTCCTTAAGTTAAAAAATACTGAATAGCAACTCTAAATACATGGTGCTGGATCCAAGCCACACTACAAATCAGGTTTTGGTTGTTTAACTGATAATTTATATCTATCTTTATTTGAAATAAAGAGGGGAAGGGGAAGACTCAGTAAAACAAGATAAAAAGTCATTTTTATTTCAATAAAAATTCTTCTGTTTACATTATGAGAGCTTAGGAGGAGTTTCCTACAGATTATGATATTTTTGGCATCATGAAGTCGCCCATCTTCTGATCAGAGATACTAAGCAATGAACTTTAGCCACACCCAGCTATGCCAGGATGTGTCATTAATTCTTATTGTTCACTTCACCTCTCCCACTGATTTGAAAACATGCTCCCTAGGGCACACCCAGCTCTAGAGTCCTTATACACTTCTTGAACACCACTTTGACCCACAGAAATTAACCAAGCAAGTATTATTAATGAAAAATTCTCTCCAAGATAAATTCACAGTAATTAAGATTTGGTAAAAATCTTAAATAAAAATACAATTCAATTACAACTTCAAGATGCAATTATTGCATAGATTTATGCAGCTATCTAATTGTGTCAGCTGAAGTGTATTTTTAATATAATAAAGAATACAAACCAAGATTTACTATAATAAACAAATAAAATTTAGGAAACTGAACCTAAACCTCAAGTAAAAAATTATTATGTAGTTAGAACATTCAGAAAAAATAACGTCCACAAACACATTCATATATACTGACTACCAGTTCTGTGTAAGTATCTGAACGAACAATATATACATACCTGTTCCCACGATTGATAATCATTTTCTTTTTCAAAAAGAGATACATATCCTACGATTAAGAAGCAAATCCAAATCGTAACTCCAAATAACGTTAGCCATCTCCGAAACAGGGATTCAATACATAAAAGTAAGTACATGACTGCAAATATGACAAGAGCAGCACATACTGCAATAATGAAGGCAAGATGATAAGGTGCTTCCTGCAAAAGCAAAACAAAGTGTTACATTTGGTCTAAATGTCACCTTTAGAAAAAAACAGAAAATGCACCTATACTGTCCTGAAAACAGCTTAGCTAGCTTTAAAATATGCTAACCTGAGCTGCTTAGTCGTCTAGCTGTGGCAGCAGTAACACTTTCTGATATTCACACATACACGGATAATACAATAAATACTATTACAGATACTCAGTCTACCCCAGTTCCACCATTATTATTTCCCAAATTAGTTGGTTTGGTTTTGTCTTCTAAGCCAAGTTCTAACTATACTATATTGTACAATGCAGATGTACCCAAAGAAATGCATTTAAGGAGTTCAAGCTTTGCTAAAAAGGAGTATAACAGCTCTTTTCCTAAGTTTTACAGGAGATTTGTAACATACAAGTAACATTGCTATTTCTTTCTTTTTTTAAGAAATAAAAGCTAAAAGGGATACAAACACAATTGGTGAGATTAGATTTGTTGCTAAAAGAGAGACATAAAGACTCTTTATCAGGAAGCACAGTACTTGGAAAGCAGTGTTAGAAGTCAAAGAAGGATTATAACAGCTTCCTTATTACCTTTCTACAACATTATCTTTAAATCAACTCCCCTTTTACCAGCTGTCAACTGGGCTGGCTTGAAGAATACCTAATTTCTTTACAGCGTATCATATTACACTACACAATAAAAAATTCTTTAAGATGCAGTTTTCCTATGCCTATAGGATACCTGCTCTTTGCTAACTATTGATTCAATGGATCACCCATCATACCGGGAGACTCCTGTTGTGGTTTTATTACTAAAAAGAAAATAATATGAATGAATATCTACAAATCTTTTTTTAAAAAAATCACCTCAGGAATTCATAACCAATGAATTACTGTATTATTTCACACTTCTTAGATGACTAAAAAAAAAATACGAGAGAAGGAGGACATTTTAACTTAAGTTCTTGTTTCCTTCCTTGGGCCCTTTATTACTTATTTATTACCTTAGCTACCATTTTGCATAGATTATTATTTGTTCATAACATATACAGAGGAAAGAACAATCCTTACAGTAACTGTGCCTGTACCTGACAACACTCTCTCCTCTCTTTCCTGTCCCTTCAAAAACATACAGAGCATTATGTACACAATTACTTGATTTCTTTCAATGCTGCAACTTTCATACCATGTCGCTCAAAAAATTATTTAGCCGGAAATGTTTTATCTGCCCTTATAGTGATTCCTCATAATCTTTGAGAACATTGAACACAAAGAAAAAAGTATACTCACATTAATGACAAAAAAGATTATAATAAGAGTAGTCCAGAAGATGACTGCAATGAAGAGCAGCAGTAGCAGGAGTGGGTGCTGCTGGCTCGTGTAGCGGTACTTCTCATAGAGCGGGTCTGATATCCTGCAGTCATCATTTTCATTGAAGAAGTATTTACCTTTAGCTGGCATTTTCTCCCAGATTGGCTGCTGTTTTTCTCAGTTCCCAGTGCACACAATAAGACACAGCTGGAGCTACTGCTTCAAGGAGAAGTTCTGTCTTTTTGCCGCTGCCTCTGCAATCTTTAGGCACATCAAGTAACCCACGCTCTCCAATTTTACTTCTCATGAGCATTAACTTCAGATTCCCAAAGCAACCAAAAGCAAAAGAGTTAGCCTCCCCAAAACCACGCGCAATTCATCATCAGCTCTATGCTTGAACTTTTAGATCAACTCGTATCTGTGCAGACAGGAGTTTTTAGCAGGGTTTTTGTGTGTTTGGTTTTTGGTTTTTTGATTATTATTATTTTGCAAGTCTCTTAACTCCTTTCCATAAGCTTGAATCTCATTTCCTGGGATGAACTCTGCAGAGAGACAGTATTATTAAATTAACATATTCACTTAAGTGTACACTTAAGTGTTGAAGAAGGAAAAAAAAAGTGCATTCCTTAAACTTCCTATCTGCATGCTCTAACCAGCAAGCAAAGCTGTTTGTTGCTGGCGGGGTGGAAGCCCCACAGCTCCGTGCATGGGCAGTGCTGCCCAGCAGCCGCAGAGGCAGGGCTGGGGCAGCGCTCGCCAATGGCTGCTCTGCAGGCGCCAATTGCACCTTTCTCTAACAACTGAAACATTTTCATATAATCAACGTACTAAACTTATTTTTTTTCCTTTTGAGCAAATGACAGTTTCCATAAGCATGTTGCGTAACTGAATATTAATGAAGTGATGTGCCCACCTGTGTGTATGTATATATACAAAATCTTTAATCACAATACACATTGTATTCTTTTTCAAAACATGCATCTTCAAGAAATCCTTTTTTATTCCTTTCACACTTTAAAAAGCATAGAAAATGAGAAAAGGCTACAGCTGTCCGAGACAAAATTCAATAAACTTTTTTTCTTAAGAAGAAAAAAAAGATACTTGACATCTAGTTCTGTCTATTTCGTTCAACTCTAATTAATAGCGTTTCCAAGGCAATAGGTGTGTGCTGTTAACAATGAACATTAAGGAATGAACTGTATTGTTAATTACTAATGACCAATGTTTTTCAAATAGATTCATGAATATAGTTCACTCAATGCCAAGGGACATAAAACCAAAAAAAGCAGGGGGATGGGATGGAGGGAAGCATGAAAACCAGGATTTCAGCAAACGTCTTATTAAAACTTGATAACAGGACAACAGCTTCTTTGCCACTTGACTGCCGTCACCATGGTGCCCAAGGCCATTGCTCTGGGGAGAAAGAACCCACCAAAAGACTTGTATAAAAGCCAAATCCTAGCCAGTTACTCTCAAAAGCCAAAATGCTTAACCACACGTATCTGTTTAGACTGCATTCACACTACAACCAGAAGTGCTGTTAAGGAAAAAGTTTCAAAAACTGCACTGAGTGATTTAGTCTCTGTAAATAGAGGGAAACACTAGCATACTACCCAATTATTAATGGCCAAGCAGGCATAAACGGATATACCAATACTGAGACTGAACAAAAAAAAAAAGTGAACTTTTGCAGCAAAACTACAACTTCCTTCCCAGATTATATCACAAACTTGGATTAATCATAAAAAGAGAAAAGACCATATTGCATCACTTTTATTCAGTAACACCCAGAATAAACTCACATACATATTAAAACCTGAATTAAAATTGAATACAATACATCTTTCCTATGTATAGTTAATGGTACACCTAGTATCTCACCTGTACTGGTTACTAACTGAGCTCTTCTCCATAATAAAAGGCATCCCATCCTCCATCTGAAAAAATTCTTCTGGTACTCATACCATTTGCACGTGCATAACAATGCTCTTGCAAAGGTCTGTGAATGCATCTTAGAAATCACTGATACTTTAAGAAGATGCCAAGGCCAAGAAGAAACTGAAACATTCATGCATTTTTCAAGTCATGCAGGTGACTGCAGATTTACTTCACTTGAGTGTAGGCCAGTTTTTCTGAAGAGGGAACTGACAGAAGGTGTGCACGGGGGGCCAGTATTGTAATTTGAATTCATCTTTCCCTTACAAAGACAACATGCCACAGACAGTGGGAAGGTTACGACTGTGATTCACTGAGAGGCAAACAACTCACTAAACAGCCTGACAAATTCCTCTACCATGAGGGTGGGAGTGCAGGAACACACTCTGCCTGATGTGATCCACTATACATAAGAGAAGACAGGTTTGCTGTCCCAGTTCCCTCTAAAGGTGTATTTTCAGAATAAAAACAATGGAAAAGTTCCTTAATGTACTTGCAGAAATAAGATTTTGAGGGTAATTTTTATGATAATATGTATTTTGAGAGGCAGCTTTATTTTTCCAGTTAGCATGACCAAATCAATTTTCTAAAAATAACTATTAATTGCTAAGCAGTAATATGTTTGCAATTATGAGAGACAATCCTGTCGTGGGCTACTTAATGTTGAATTCCAAGAAAAATTACTTCACAGCTTGCTTTCTGTAATTTTATTCTTCTATGTCATTGAAAAAACAATACCAGGGACAGTCTCTATTCTACAGAACTATACTGTGTAGCTGTGGTTCAGTTATCTAACATTCAAAAGATGAAAAAGATGTCAAATGTCAGCTTAGAACTACCTCTGAATATTATTTGAGAGTTTTACAGGACACCAAGTTGGAGAGAAATGTCTGTTCAATGATTTAATCCATTTTAATAAAAAAAGAGATTGCTACCTTATCGATTTGTGTATTCCTCCGCTGATCTTCATAGATATACATTACAAGGAATTATGAATAATCCTGGGTCACAGCATTTTCTTCTCAAAACTCTGTTAGGTAAAGAAACCCCCAAACAGCACTGTATTGATTTACCAAGAATCTATAATACACTACATAAATGCTACTGTGAGATGAATAATTCAAGTCTTGAACTAGTTTCAATTTGCATCCCATGTCCCACTGCCACTACTACCCCTCTTTTTAAAAAGTACTATAGAGCAACTTGTGCTCCTTCAGTACAAGTATGTTTTAAATTGCAAGTTACTTGCCACACACAAAATTAGGTATTTGAGAATCGTGCAATTATGCATTAGTTGAATAAACATGGTTTTATGTGACAAATGTAATTACCTGTCAATCATCACCTTACAATCCAAAACAGAAATGCGCACACACACATATCAGTAAAGGAATTGTATTTCAGCTTCCAAACCACTACAAACACTTAAACAGCTTTTTGCTGCCTTTTTAAAAAAAAAAAAAAACATTACTGGTATTACCCTCTTTCCATTAACATACAAGACAATCTTTTTTTTTTTAAGAAATTTTAATAGACTTAGCTGAAAGTCACGGCTTTTTGTACCCTTCCCCTTCTCTGAATTTTTTCCAGCAACCTTCTGAAAATGTAAAAGACTGGCTTGAGAGAGAGAAAAAGATTTTGTCTCACAGATGGCATCACACACTAGTACAAGCATCCGTTTAACACACTCTTGTTTGTATATTTAAGGATCACGCGAACATTTCGCTTTTTTTGGCCATTGTTTCTTAGAGATTTGCCATTCTGACACCACAAGAGGGGTGTAACCCTGAAATGGCAACAGGCCACAAAAACCAAACAGCACTCTCAGAAGCACCAGTGGCAAACACACCAAGCCAAATGGGGACTGGATGTAGACTGCTGCCATAAGACCATGAAGCTCTGATCATCAGTTTATCAAGAAAGCACCTCACTTCTTTAGAAACCTTCACCGTGTTCGAAGAATAACAAAGGAGAAGGAACAATTTGCCAACCAGATTAGTATACAAGAAACAACCGCAGCGGTATGGGTTGGAAACTGCACTGAAAACCCACAGGAACATCTACCAAACAAACACGATTTACTCAGATCTGGGTGGGCTCCACAGTCATCTGCATGCCACTTAACACGATACACATTTGGTCGGATAAAGACATTTGCCCAGTGAGTATGTAAGAACACTGGACATGTGATAGGCATAAAACGTTGAACAATAGGATTCTTTCCAGAACGTGAAGCAGAATAGCTTCAGCCTTCCAAATCTACCCTGTTTCAAGTACAGAACAAGGCTGTGTTCAGATTCAGCAACTGGAAGTTATCTAGCTAAGTACTGGGCAAGACCTGGCACACATGCACAGCCACCTTTCACTTGCAAGCAAAAAAGACAACATTTCTATCTTCCACAAATCTGAGCATTTCTGACTGCTTTCTATCTTCCACAAATCTGAGTATTTCTGACTGCTCTATGCTTTCCTTCCCATAGCTAGGAATTTCCAAGCATTGCTAAACTCTCCGGTCTCCTACTGACAAAGCCATAGGATTTTGTTACAGAAAATATGAAAGCAAACAGTTCATTAGGCTACTAGGCTTGGACTGAAGCTCTTTTGTTCTCCCAGGCTAGCTGAAACTGTCCACAGTGCTTTGTGTCAATACACAATGTTTTCTTAAGAATTGGCCTGGACTCAACAGTTGCAGAATAGACATGACCGTACTACAGAGCCTATGGAGACCAAGGGTTTTAAAGAGAACTGAAACATGATATCATGGGCTACACTAACAAGTCATATGACAAAAGTCAGAGAAGCCTTTTTTTTTTTTTTTTTCAGTTTGCTCAAGGTAAGTAGCTACAAAAAGGCACGTCTCTTCACAAGAAAAATCTGCGAACATGCACCACACAGACCAACCCTTTACTGAGGCAAAGCAGAAAGTTCAGGGCAGATGAGGCAAATCAGCTGATGGGGTGAGAACACAATATCTTGTGCCTCCAAAGCAGTAAGGACTCCCTCATTTCTCATCTCCAGCCTTGTCAAAAACAATATGCAATGTGTCCCTACGTAACAGCCTTCCCCCCATGCACTTGCATTGCAGGCATATTTTCATGATAGACTTTCATAATATGGTTAGTTACTAAACAGAGTGTTCCTGCTTCCGGCTGATATTCCAAATAGGCTACTACTACTTTCCAAGGAACAGCAGCACTGTGTTTTCCATTCTAATAGCCAAGTGTCACCCAAATAATTTTGTTAGCACCGCAGATTTCATTCTCTGGTCAGGTGACCATCTGTAAAATAATGTGTTTGCAAGTTGGAGGTGATTTTTCCTCCCAGCGATTCACTCAGCCCTACCTGTGCACACTCCAACCAGCATAGATGAAGCAAGCACTGAACAGCCAGGAAAAGTCAAGCTGATTTCTCTATCAACTTGAAATAGAAGCATTTCAAATTCTTGCATTTCCTAAGCCCCTTGAAGCTTCTAGATGCGAAGGTTATATTTCTCTGAAACAATATTGAATGGGCAAATGCTGTGAAGCTCCAGAATCATCAAGATGCCTCTCAAGATATATTGACGTTAAAATTTGTCTTGAGTCTTTGTCCTGGTAATAACTAAAGGGTCTTGCCCCTGGGCCCCAGCTCTTTCAACCTGCAATAGTGTTCACTAACCAGCAGCTCATCCCTAGTCCTCACTGCTGCTTGGAGCCAAAGGTAGGAGCTGCTTTTGTATACACATCCATCTCAACTATCTCTTGGTCATCCACTTTCCACCTAGAGCTCAAGTAAGCAGCAGGGGCCCATCAGTTTGCCCCCACAACATGCAGGTGCATTTGTTTCAGGCACACTGCATTTGGCCTTTTTTTGCTAGCTCAGTTGCAGGCTGGGGAGCGGATCTAGTAAACCTGCAGCCTCCTGCCCACTCACTCACGCAGCAGGATGCTCAGATGGCCAGTGACCATGTCCTTTCTCCCCTCTCTTGGGAGAATTATTTACAGCAGCTACTGACCAAGTTAATGCCTTTCCGAATGGGATCTCAAAACATTGCAGTTATGTTCTTCAAAACTACTGATGTATTCACAAACACACCCACAGTAACTGCCTGGACAATTTTTAAAGTATTTTTTCACTTAGCTGTTCGTTTGCCAAGGATGCAAGTCTTGCTCACCTAAAGCTGCCTGTTTGCTAAAAAGCAGTCTCACCCATGAAATTTTAGAACAAACCCCAATAGCAAGAACCAAGTGAAGTGATATTTGTTGCCTTATTACTCTCAATAACTGCTGCACAAAAGCAAGCAGAACCAGGTTTTCCATCTTTAACTACTACAGCACCAAAGACAGAGGGTACAGTTATCATTTCCATTCTTTCTTTCACACAGATGACAACACTGTTTCTGAAATTACTTTAGCAATTTCCATTACAAGAATGATTGCTGACCATAATTACCCATTAGCAGATATTAAAAAGGAATCAGTAATCTTATAAACATTGAGCAGAATAAATGAAGGAGATCAGTAGATGTATTATGAATCTCAGGCAAGAATCTTTCTAGTCTAGTGGACTCCACAACTAATTCACTCTAGAAAATGAACATTAGCAATCCAAATATACAACACAGAAATACTGTTCACATTAGAGACAACAATTCTTTCTTTTAGACTTTGCTTTCAAATGCCAGCCTGCAGCCACCTTAGCTTTTTCTGCTCACACAGAAATATTAAATGGCGAACAGATGCGTTTTTAATGACCTATCTGCCAGCAGTGGTAAATATTACTTGCACAGGTGAGTTTCTTCGCAAAGGTAAATTTTTTTTATATACATTTTGAAGGTTTTCATGTGAAATTTTCACCTTTCTTAATTACATTTAATTTCTGAAGAGCTCCTTCTACAATACAGGAAAATCTTACTTATAATTACCTTCTATTCTCTTACAAAAAGTAAGCATACCCACTTCAACACATCATCATGCAAACCTGTATTTAGATTAAAAAGCCAAATCAATACAAAAAACTAGTCTGTCATTTGGAAAAAAAATCAGGAGGCGGAAGAAGTCCCACTATGTGTCAGAACAATTGATAAAATACAACACTACACCACCTAGGCTGTGCCCTTGAACACTGAGAGCCATGACAATGACAGTGCTAAGTATACTGCAAAGAAGTGTTGAAATTGAACTCTTTTTATTCATTCTTATTTCAGTAGATTGCTTCTTCTCGTGCTATCTGTTCTACAATAATGTTTAAAATAGGAATAACAAGTTGTGTAATTTGAAAACAGTTCTTTCAGTCATTAGTAGAAATGGAAGATGTGAAATAACAGAGGTTTGACAAAAAACTGAGCTCAACAGCCAGCTCAGACCACCCAAAGGAGGGACTCGGACCCCCTGTCCTGTGCCAGCTGCATGGCCTGCCTGCCCAGGCACCCAGCTCCTGTACTCGGATCTACCTCACAGACCTCCAAGACCAGGCTCCCTTTGGAGCCTATTCATCAAATACAACATCATAAAGGTTGGTTTTGGCAGGTTCTTTCTATGACAGAGTGGTGGATTGCAACAGCGAGCAGAGGTATAGATGAGCTGGCCCAGTGTTTGGAAAGGCAAACCACAAGTAGGAAAGCAAGGCCAGCAGTGAGTTGTTAAATTGACTCATCACTTCTCATGGGTCCACAGCCTAAGAAAAAGAATACAAAGAATATCACTTCTAGAATTAGAGGGGTTGTTGCTTATTTTTAAATACCACTATAATTACAGAATGTGCTTTGAGGAAAGAGATTACAGTCACAGAAAGAAATCTCTATGCTAGCAATCCAGGTAGGACAGAGAAATGGTGACAAGATGGTGGCTCAGGAAACTGAAGATTTGTCATTTAAGACCAGCTCACAAACCAAGTGTGAAAGAAAGAAGAATCCATATAACCAGATTGGTGCAACTGAGTTACATGGAAAAGTTTACTACTGTTCTAAGGTAGTTTATTGTGCAAACACATCTTGTGCAAACCAACAAATCTATTAAGCCTTATAATTAACTGCTGGGCTTGGCTCAGTGGGGTGGACGTAGGGGGGAAGTAGTCCTTTTATAATGCTCATTTTCATAAGCAGCAAAATCCAGGGTGTAAAAAGATATACCACATCAGAAGGGAATTGAGCTGTGCTTTGCATCTTTCAAAGTCCAAGGTGTGTAATTATTTCATTATTCCCAGACTTCCTGTCACACCTTACAGATAGATTTTCTAACTTAAACTGTTTTAAAATTGAACTTACCACTACAAAAGTCAATATTCCACTTGCACTTGTCACATATTTTAAATATGCCTCAGCTTTCCTATCACAACGAGGAAGCATAGACTGCTGATGTGACAAAGCCAGAGCACAAGGACTCTTCTTTGGCTAGATATGTCAACAGATGTTCAAAAAGAAAAAACAAATTAAAAAAATCACTGTGAACAGGATTGTAATGGGCATCACGCCTTAGTCTTATTTTTTCCCGTTTCACTTAGTTATTTAGGGGGAGTGTTACAGTTCAACACAGAAATGCATCTTTCCCACCTCTAGGGTAAATAGTGTATTTGCACAGAACAGGTGCAATCATAATATGGTAAGGGATAAGGGCCACGCTATGGGCGGGAAGAAGATAAAACCTGTCCTGAACAAGATAAGAAATCGCTTGCTATTTAGATTCAGTCCAACTAAAACCAGTTAAACAGAGAAGGAGGCTTGAAGAAAAGAACTTCTCTCTCCTATCTACAATACTTCCACACTACTGAAGCAAATAGAAATACATATGGGCAGCTGAAATTCAGCTAATGCACTGACATCAACAGCTTTGGTTTCTTCAGCTTTTTTTCCCTCCAGTCTCTAATTTTTCGGATGAACTAACATTGACATACACACTGAAAATGTGTCACTGAATAGTAGGTAATGGACCTTTAAGGCTGCTCAAAGCATAAATCAGCACTATATTCCTACTGTACTAAGTATAGAGTTCTATTACAGAACCAAGTATTTTTTTAAAGCAGTTTTGCCAAGCATCATAACCAAAACACAAGAGCAAAGCCTTCATACTATTTATGAAAAGGGGGGAATGGAAAGAGACAGATTAAATCCAGTCGCCCCTTTACTTAATGACTAGTACTTCAAGAGTAAATCCTATCAAGCACATGTTTAAAAAAAAAAATCTTATTTCTATATACTATTTATCACAGGGGAATTTTAATGTTCCTCAAACTTCTTCACATGTCAACCATGCAATGTTTGTTACACCACCACATCCGTACTTCACAGCCAAAAAAACTAAAACTAAAACTAACACTTGTAATAAGGAAGTTGTCTCCCTTGGAGGTTAAGTATTAAAAACACCACCAAGGAGACATACCTACATTTCTAATAAAAGCATTGTTTCTGCAGTCATAGCCTACCTCAGGACACAACAGCACTCAAATACACACAATTCTTTCAGAAAGGTTTTCTAAAATAGGTCCTTTGCAGACTCATTCTGAAATAAAACAATGATAATGGGATGGAAACCTCTGAAATCATGTATTTTCGGTCCCACTTGATAGCAACACACACTTCAAAATTTTTAGGAGTTGTATACATATTTTTCATTGATCCAGATGACGCGCCAAATGAGCCAAGCATTCAAGTGTCTGGGTAAGGTCTCTTGGATCACAGGAAGAGCCAAGCCATGCAGAAGCAGTGAGAGCTTTCTACATACAACCAACATGCCTCACAGGATTTTTATTTTTTTATTATTTCCACCCTAAGTTTTGATTGTCTGCTAAGATAATGGAATGTCTGAACACAGATCTAATCATTGTCATTCTTGTTTCATCTTATCTTTCATCTCACCATTTTCAAAGCTTTGTTTGACAACCAGCCCTACCGTTCCCAACTCCGACAGGCTACTGGAAACCTACACTGCGTAAAGCACTGACTTGCCCAAGCGAAAACAGGAGTATCTCCCCTGGCAACAGCCAAAATGAAGCAGACACTTTCAAATTAAATTCTCCTTAAGCACTTTTATCCTCTGGATCTGCTGATGTAAGCCCAGTTAGTTAGTGTTAAAACAGAACTAGTGAATACCAAAACCCTGAAATAATACAATGGTCAGAGCAAAACTTCAGGGTATGGCAAAAGTCACTTTTCTAAAAAGCTATGCAGTTACTGTCTCAGAGCAACAAGAAGTCCACAGAAGAACCTTCCAAAATAGTAAAGTATGCAGCCACTACCCTAGTGAAGGTTATCGCTGATCAGTATCTAACCAATCCCCAGGGCTGTGTGCAGCCATTGAGAAAGCACTTTTTACCTGGACTGTAATGCTGAACTGTGCATAACAGATTACTTTGGACTTTTATGGTTCTAAATCTTACTGAGACTACTGATAAAAAACACATGCTTGTTGTTTGCTCACCATTGCAGGCCACAGGATTCATCGGCAAAATACATATTTCTCCACTCCACTATGGTCTGTGTGATCATTTTGAAATTCCTGCAGTAGAGTGAGTGCAGCCCACTCAGGGATGATCCTTGACGCTAAATCTTTTGATGTATCACATGCACCAACCTGCAACAAGAGAGGGAATCTTTACTACAAGGACCATTGTAAGCTTTAATAATGCTTCTATTTCTTCCCCTCTTAGTTCAAGGAAGAAAAAATGACTCAATCTCCATCTCCACATACTATGAACCTTTTATCCAGACAATCAATAGAAGAAAAAAGTACTTAACCATACTGTGGCAAGTTGCAGCATGAATGTAACTTGATTGAACTACTTAACGATAGATGGAAATGTCTGAGAAGAAGGCTGAAGATTGATGAGAGGTATAATTTTTATGCTAACTGATCCCAGTGCTTTTCAAGCAAGGCCTCTGTGACAGCAAAGGATACTCTGCTAAAAATAGGAGAATATTTTACTAACTTTTACAGCATTCTTGATAATGAAAGCCCTAAGTTTTTCAGTAAGTTTTATTATGCAGAAGTCAAATATCAACAATTTAAAAAAAAACCCAAGAAGAAAAACTAATAAAACAATGTATAATTCAAACCAGCATAAAATATTGAGATTTTAAGTCACAGATCAGCAAATATGACAACGTGGCAGGAAAACCAGCTAAAAAAAAAAAAAAAAGAACAAAAAAACCAAACATTCCCCTCCTGCACCCTGCAGTTCTGGATAAAAACTCATCTACCACTACTGCAGAAATTAAGAGATTCTGCCCAGTAGGGTTTGCTTGTCTTGGAGCACAAGAAGGGCAGAAAGGCAATTCCTAGGATGTCATGAACAGAAAATTGTATCTCCATGTAGGCAGATGATCAGAAGACACTGTCAGGTTATCATCCTTTAACTTAGCACACCAGCTGCCTAGTAGGGAAATACATATCATACATAACAGCCTTTGGCTTTGCCCTCCTCTTCCTTCTTTATCATCTTCATATGCATTATGGTAACAACTGTTCAGATGTGACAAGATGCCAAAGAAGTTCAATACCTCAGCAAAGTACCAGGCGCTGGTAGGAGGCATGGCTGCTCACTACTGGTTGTTGGAATCCAGTACACACTCACCAGGGACAGGAACCAAGGGGAGCAAACAGTTATACAGTAGTGCTGAAATAATAACTCAGAGGAGGAGAGGCCCAGAGCTTCTTTGAAGGAAACTGGAATTAAGATGTCAGTGGAAAACCTGATGCAAGTTAACTAGCTGTGCTAGGAAGGGAACATATCAACATCTACTTTGTTGTTCACCCCAAAGCTCCATCACTAGAGACTCACTTTGGAAACCGAAAGGCAAGTGAAACTGCCAAATAATCTGGCACAAAATCAGAGTGGATGCAGAGTACTCTATTGCAAAAAGAATTCAAATAAACCTATAGTAATTTTCTGTTACATTTTTGCTAGGATATACAAACTACTTTAATCACCACTCAAAATAGGCACTCCGTTCTGTCACAGCGGGTTAAATGTCCAGTTCATACCTAAGCCCTGAGACAGTTGTGACAAAGTCGCATTACTTTTTGGCCAGGACTTAGTTCCACATAGCCAAGTTCAACAGGCATCAGAACTTATAAAATTAGGTGGAAACTGGAGATGATTCTTAAGAAAAAGGTCAAGACCCTGACAAAGTCTTCTGGCAGCCTTGGAGATAGATGAGAGGAAAAAACAGTAAGACATCTTGCAGAGTTCATCTGAAAAGACAGATACAAATCTGCTGTGCCTGTGCATGTGTAAGAGCAGATAAAAATAAGACTTTGTTTAACCTCTGTTACATGTTCAGTCTGGAACACCCAAATAAGCTGCTGCTTTACTTTCACAGGATGAGTCCCTGGTAATCAACAGGACCTCATATTCCTTTGAAAAGGACCAGTACTGTCTGGACAGCAATACTGGGCAACAGTTTACTGGTATGCATGGAGAAAATGAGGATGTCCAAATAGTTAGCATGTCCCAGAAGTTTCATAACGCCTTTCAGAAAAATACGCTGTGACAGTTCTTAAAAATCATCCCAGAAACAACACTCTTCAGAGATTTTAGAAGAGGAGCTAAAGGACCTAGAATTGTTGTTTTCAATGTTTATAAAGGTACTTAATCGTAGTAATTCATGCTTGCAATGTACGTAGTTAGCTTTTAGAGAATTACTGTAAGGACTATGCCAAATTCAAAGTTTCACTGATTTTTTAACAATTATTTTATTTTTTTAAAGATGTACCTAAAAACACAACTTTCACCAGAGCCCCTGATCAACAGTCATATGCAAGATTCACCTTAGTTGCAGAGGGATCGAGCTGCTGCTCCCCTAGAAGTGTTCTCAGGATCAGGTCCTGAGGACAATATACTTCCTATCATACACAAACATTATAAACAAAGATAACAAGTGAGAGAAATACTTCACATCAAAATATCGGGGAGGGCTAGTGGGGTGGTGGTGGTGGAACAAAAAAAGATTCTTTCTATATTTGTAACTGAAGCTCCTCAGAGGCATAGAGACCAGTCTGCTGATAAGCAGCAAGTTTCCGGAAGTAAAGTGATATGCAGCCTAAGTACTTTGAGACATTTTTTGATCTGCAAGACAGACGAACCTCTCTGCATTCAGCACTAACCACAGGCACCTATTTCCCTAGCAACAGCTTGCAGGCCATTTTCATTTTGACTGAAGAACATTTAACCAGTTACATTACGAGCACAGCACCTTGCTGCTGTAACAGCAGTTGCTTTTCGCACCTACCAAATTGTTATTTGCCTAATATTGAGCTGGTGGATCAATGTTGCACCTGCAGCACAGATCTGCTTTATCGTGGGGTTTTTTTCTTTAAAGTATCTAAACTTTATCAAGTTAAAACTGGTCAAAGATGAAAAAAAGCCCTACAGTATTAAAAAAAAAAAGTCTTCCTTTAGCTCCTTAGTAACACCTCCGTCTATTACTATTTTCAGGATTATTCCTTTGTTTTAGGTCTGGAGTATTAGAGCACACAAGAAGAGGACGACATGACAACAGTTCTTGATTAATTTTAGAGAGACTTCATTAGCTTCAAGAAACAACAAATACCACATAAGAGAAACTCCAGAATGGAAGGATGGATTATTTTCGTATTATGAAATCTCAGATTTATCATACTTCACCACATATAACATTTGTTTGGAGCAAAGACTTGCAAAATTGTTCAATTCTTCCCGGTTTTATTCAAGACATCTGTTGACTAATCATTCACCCGCATATTAAATAAACTGTGGAAATGCAGATTTCACTGTGGTTATGGAAATTATACAGAAGTTAACTAAACATCAGTTTTGTTTGACTCCTTTTTCTTTTTCAAAAAAAGAGCCCCCTTCACTTTTTTCTTCTGATCTAATTATGAGATACACTTTGTATTCTGACCAGTAGCTTCATTTTTTTAAACGTAAGCTGAAATTATTAATTATAACAGCTTTGACTACTGTTCCCAAAAATGCTCACACTATCCTTACTTGGACTTTCTGACTAGTTCAGCGGACACCTCCACAAACCTCTGTAAAGAAACACTGCAGTGCACCAAGGGTTTCTGGTTATCTACTTAGTTTATTTATTAACTTAAAACTATAAAGTTACCACAAGTCTCAAGAGTTTACTCTGCTAGTAGGCTTAACAGCAATAGCAATACTGCTGAAGCCCTAATTTGAATGCTCATCCTGAAGAGCTGCAATTATAGAAGTATCTTAATTTAGTTCTAATTAATCACATTTACACTGAGAAGTGAAATATTTCTCAGAAAATCTCTTGTATCATTTTTTAATGACTTCACTAATAAATATTCTGAACTGAAATACTGACATTCATTTGAAGTCTTTTTGGGCAAAACATAGCGGCATAATGCCTAGCCGGTATAGGTTTGGAAGTATTTTATATCAAATCTGCAAAAACCACATTTCATTATAATAATTTTAACCGAACAAAAGTATTTTAAAACAAAAATGTGATTTCTATTATAAAAATACTGTACTATACTTCAACTATATCTTAAAAGGCAGATCCTTCAGACACCATTTTATAATACTGCTAAAGTTATTTCCCCCTGAGCTACATATAGCCCGTATTTAAGAACTCTCGGTATTTTTCAGAAATGTTTAAAATGTATTTCCTATTATCTATTTTTTAAAATAGACAATCATTTATAAATCAAACCAAAACCATAACAAATACTAAGATGCTTCTTTCTACTTTACTGCCGGGCTAACAGTTACAGATCTTCTAAAGATCACTTCCACGTTATCCTAAATGATAGTATAAGGAAATATAAACTGAACTGATGCTTAGCTTAACGTTTACTTTATTCAGAGATGTCCAAGACAGTTTATTGTAGAAACAATATAAATGCTCAGGAACAACAAAAAAGTCAGGACAAAGTGAGCAATATTAGATAAAACTGGCACTGCTTCCTCTCCTATACCACCTTCAAAATACATTGAAAACCACAAGAAGTTGAGAGTGTATTGATTTCTCCCATAAAAGGGATTTTAAAATTCCTAAGCTACAACATGAAGGAGCATGCTGACTGTACATATTAGAGGCCACTGAACACCTTTAGTTCCCTTCTTCCTTTTACCTCTTGTTGCGTTTGAAGCTGGCTGCCACTGTCTTATAAATTCACATGAAATAAGATCCTCCTCTGAATACACCTAGAAAACTGGATTTCTACACAAAGACTGGTTCCTGGTCTCTTGGGAGTAACATTTAATTAATGCAGGAACTACTTTCTGAATGTGGGAAGTCTGAAGTAACAACACACACAGAGCCAGTCTTAAAAAGTACTGCTAAGAAAGTCTCTCAAGAGTTTCTGGTACTATCTTTCTTGCTCTGACAGGTCTAAAGGTTATGTAGCACTGCTGGAGTGGTTTTCAGTTTCAGTAATTAGGGTTTTTCCACCTGGTACAATAAGTTAATTAACAACTTAGGAAACACTAGTTCATATTTAAACTATTTCACATCTAAAATTGCAACTTTTTTTAAGAAGCAAATGCAACAGAAACATCATTAGCGCAAGGCTGCTTCAAAGAATATACGGTTTCCGCTGTTGCAGCTGCAGCTCTCTGGCTTCAGGGAAACTATTTGGCAAAACTCAGCATGGATCTATCTGAAGTTCTCTTTCTCTCAGCACATTCACACTACCATCTGGTTTACATGTGTACCTTGACAGCATTGGTAGTGACAGGGATTTACACCAAAACTGAATGAAAAGCACTACGGAGTTGAAACCCTACAGGATCAACCAAAGGAGACAGAAAATGTGCCAAACTAATAATGCAACAGTGGACTTCAGCTATTCACCTGTAAGCAGATCAAATGGCAAAATGACATAAAAAATTAAAAATGTCAGAAATTCAGAAATTAAAATCTAGGAAGTAACAATTCAAAACTGAGAAAAAGCAATATCCTTTAATGAAAATGTAACTGAACTATACAACATCCATAAAAATCCCTGAGTTTATCTTTTGATGTTGAGGAAGGAAATAAGAAGTTTTCATGAACACTATACTCCAACAAAATACAAACTACTAATGGACTTAAGCCATATCCCTAAGATCTGACCTGCTGGTAGTTTCCTAAAAGAAAACCCACGATTCAAAGACTTCCCATTCTACACAGAAACACAAGGAGAAAGCAAGCAGTTACACACAGAGAAAGTGTTCAACCAAAATCCATGCTACGAAGTACCTCAGGAGCGCATCTGAGAAGAGAATCCAGGCTTGATAGTTCACCGACCAAATCTTACCCAACAGATCAGGGAGCTCCTGTAGAAGCACAAATTACCCATTTAGTGTCACTAATTTCCCTGCTTTTCAAAATTCTGATTACTTTTAACTTTCACTGAAGTTGTTCAGTACAGTTTAAGAGCAGGCCTGAGATCCAAATACTGCCAAAACCCAAAGAAAGTTATTTCGATAACCACATCCTGTGGTTAAAGCATGATAAATTCCGGAAGTTTTTTTCCCTCGCCTGTAATCCCATCTTTCCATCCTGTGCACATATAAATTCTCAACCTTCCGAAGCCCTTAGCCCCTGTATGAGAAAGACGAACACTGTGGTTAAAGCAAAGAACTCAAAACCCATTTTCTAGCTTTTGGCTCTCCCACAGATTTCCTGCTGGCTGGCTGGCTGACTCTGAGTGTGTGGTATGCCTTTTTTCTACCCCAAAGGAACTGGCTTAATACCATCACCCACCCACAAAAGGTGCCAGCAAGATAAATGAATACTCACAAGGCATTTTAAGAATACAGTAGCCCCAAGCTTATGAGATACAAATAATTTTGGACTATAACAATGCATTACTGTATACATCTCTGTTGGCACTTAAATCTTTTGCTGGATTTTAATCTCATACCTCTAGAAACTGATATAATCCCTGGAGGAGAATGTCTGTTCAGCTGTGGCAGGAAGCACAATGCTGGGCTTTAAATATCACATAAAATATAATAATGTTACACAATAACTTTGCTTTTTATTAAATATATATATGCAATTAAATAAGAATTAATGATGTTAAGGACAGCAGAACATCGGTCCAAGTCCCACTGACAGACATGGCGGCTAACAAAACAACACAGCGAATCAGTGCTGTAAATTTGGTTACAGAAGCAGCGGGATATTTCATTTAATGCTTTTTTTCAGTAGCAAATTAAATTAGTAGCTCTGGGCAATGGCAAGACAGAACAGTGGATGAAATCATGACGTTCCTTTCATTCCTTTCACATGGCTGTAACACAACCACTACTTTTTTTTACGTATGGTTCAAGCTGACACATGCATCATTACCATCACTTCCTTATTTCTAAAGTACAACTCACTGCTCAAGCAAACAAACCCTAAAATAATGGGGAAGGGCCTACATGTGAAGTGAGAGGTATCACTACCAGGGGATGTATTCAAATACGAATATCTACTACAGCAAATGCATGTTTATTCGTAAATCACCACTCTCCCTACACACAGAGTTTAAATGAGTTTAATCAACAGAGATCTAGATAGAAAACTTTTGCTGCTCGTTTCAAGTAACTAAACCCACAGGTCTTGGCTATGGCTCTGCAACGGGAGTGCCTCCAGTAGTATTTGCTCAACAAGTTTCCCCTCCCTCTTCCTCCCCACCGCTCGCTCCTATCTTGTCACCACATCACACCATTCTTTCATTATGTGCATGCTGCTGTTTCTAGGCCCACACAGTCAAATCAGCTCAAGAATAACCATTTGTGTTTCCTAGGGTTTTTCTTCTTTTGGCCTAAGAGGCAGACAGGTGTTACTAATTGTGTGCAGTGCAGCTTCGTGAGCAGCACAGCCAGCAGAGCTGAGAGTGGACCGCTGCAGAGCACTGGCAAAACAAGGAGGTGCCGGCAGGAAGTTGCTCCTTAACCTGAAAACGCTGCTGCAGCCATCGTGGGAAGGAACTGTGCTCGCACAATGTGCGCCAGGATGAGGGACAGCCCAGAGAGATGCTAGGCAAGAGTCAGCAACAGAGAAGACCAACTTCTTGGGGGGAAAACAGACCTCTCAGTGCCTTTGCTAAACAAGTAGCCAGGGTGGTCTGTAATCTCTATTTTAACCCCTTACAAAAGCCATTCACAGTTTAGTTGTACCCAGTCTATAATCTCCAGGAAATAGCCAAGAATTTAAAGAACAGGGACTGATAAAAATACAGAAGCAGGGAAGACTCACCCCAGACAGACTGGTTCACTCCATCTCTGAAAACTGGAGCTGTCAATGAGGAAATCCAAGATGCTTTCCCAGACTAGGGAGGAAAGTTGTAATTGCATTATTTTTCTAGATGAGCAGTGTCAACTATTTAGGCTCTGAATCAGTATTTGAGACAGTGAATGCCCTGCAGCAGTCCCTGGGGCACTGTGCTATTAGAAGTGATGACTTTCACAACAGGCTGCTGAGCACGATGCAAGCTGACTTATGCTTATTGTAAAAACAGAGAGAGAGAGAGAGAGAGAGAGAGAGAGAGAGAGAGAGAGAGAGAGTGCTGCTACTTTATTTTTCAGTAAGAGCAAGAACATATTGCCAGTACTTTGGGCAACTTCCAGCAGCCAAATTACTTTTAATGTCCAGAATGCTTTCCACTTTTGTCTGGGATTTTGTCTTCCACTTTTGTCCAAGATGAATAAATAAAACCTCATTCATGTACTCTCTTAATTCTATCAACATTTTGCAGAAAGAAAAAGCCAGAAAAAAGTCCACATTGCTAGAATCACCCTGTGAACACTATCCACATCTTTTGAGTACCAGGTTTATACTTCCACCACTAAATCACACTTCAAGTTTGCTGCCTAAAAAAACCAGTAACTTCAGGGGTGGAGGGGGGAGAAATGCTCTTCCAACTTACAACTCTTGCATGGCAAGATATACACAGATGTACACCAAAAGTATCTGTATTCAAGTGCAGGAAACTGGGGAGGGTTAACTGAGGAGTTTAAAGATAAAAAGAATGATCTAAAAAGCCTAGCTCACGCTTTTAGTCAAAAGGGAGTTAAGTACAAAAACTGAAAAACTATCAATAATTTTGTGATTGTTTTGCAATTCCTAATACATTTTATATATCTTACACAACTTCCCTAAGCAAATCTCTAAACCAAGCATTTGGGCATTTGATTACCAGTCTAGAGAGACATAAGAGTTCCCAATGAGAAAGAAAAGAAAAGGCCACAAACAGTTACATGTGCGTAGAGTGTTTCTGAAGTAACATACTCCCCAAATATTTACAAATCCAAACCTCGCTTTTACACAAACACTTCCCTCAGACACTTCTGTTGGTTTTAAATTAAGTCATTTAACTGACTTCCACAAACTAGCACTATGAAATACCATGATGCTTGAAAGAGAAAGTACCTCAAAGGCAAAATTTTAACAAACGAAGCAGAAACCACTGAAATACAATATAATGCACAATATGACAAATCCTGGATTCACATCTGTCACTGAGTCAGCCCACTTCACCCAGGAGTTAACAGTCAAATGTTTCAGGGTAAGGAAAAACATAACCCTTCAGTGACCTAAACCAGGCGTAAAACAGGCACCTTTACATTTTTAGCTATTCTATGTATTACACACAGACATAAAAATGCTGTAACATTTATTTAAATCCTAAAACACTGGTTTACACCCAGACTTTTACTACTTTATCACCACGTTAAGCCTAGGCATACAAACACTACAAGAAGTCAGAAATGAGGAAGGAAAAGGACAAAATGTAAGTGAAGATGTCTGGTATGTATTTTTCTTAAAAAATTCTAATCAGCTCCTTAAAATGACTGTAAGCAGTTACTGTTTAATGAGATATGTATTCAGGCACATATATGTTGGACTATACCAACAATTCCATCACTGTCTTTGTTAGGTATACATATAAGCATATACAAGCACAAAAAACAGATGAGAAAATAAGTTGATATTAAATACAAGCAAACGGTCAAAACATTATCGTTAGTTAACAGTGTTTTTACAAAAAAGACAACTGCTTGAACACGTTCAGTGACAAGCACAGAAAAGACTGTCTTTCACAATAACTCTTAGCTTTAGACAGCGTGTGAGAGACGTAGCTGATTTGCAAGAAAAGTACTAGCAGTTGAAGTGATGTTCCAAAAAAATCAGTGGAGTGAAAGTAAGAAGTGTCCCATTAGGAAACAAACTCCACTGTCAGTAGCAGATATCAAGCACAAATTAAGAAAGCATTAAGAAAAACTTTTTATATTTAGACTATAGCTAGGGACAACAAACATAGAAACTAACATTCACTGAACTCTCCACCCAAAACACTGATTTACGAAATCCTGAATTCTTAGACAGGACAATGCACAAAAGAAGTAAAATAAAATCAAAGGTGCAAATCAAGCATTCCAAGTACAAGAGATATTTTACATGTACCATGAATATTAGATGTCTGCTTTATCAATATCACAGCTGGAAATAAATCTGTACTGCGAACATAAAGCAAGGATTCATGTCACCCACAATAAATAAATATTCAGATGTGCATAAAGTTATATTCATGACAGCAAATATAATAATTAATGCATCAATTCTTTTAAGTGTTGGTTGATTATAAACTTCCCCTAAAGTTTCCTCCCTTGGCTGAGATGAAGCCTGGAAGCTAGCGCAAAAATGTGTTTAGAAACCTATCATTTAAACAAAAAGCAATACACAAGTTTAACTGTGAGAAAAAAATGCTGAATTAAGTACTGCTACACGTGTGTGTAATTCTGATGTTTCTTCCTGCAGTTTATACCATGAAGGCAGATTGCAGCACTCGGGTGGAGTCCTCCCCACTCCCAAGGAACTCTGATCACGGCCGTGAGTGACCTCCCCAGAGCCAATACAGACTGGACCAGAGGTCTGATCCTCCCCCCTTACAGACCGGGAGCAGTACTTGGCCTTATGACTGCTCCTCCTCCAAGCACTTGAGTGACTTCCCCAGTCTGCCCTTCTTTTATCACCCTACAGAAATGATCAAGAGGAGGTCAGTCTAAGGAATAAGGACAATTCTGTGAATTACGCATCAAGGAACTCAAATTGCATGGTAAATCCAGGTCATGAAATCTCAAATAAGAAAAGGTATATTCGCATTCTGGCAGAAGTCAAACAAAAGAAAATCCAAGGAAGCTCATCAATAAAAGTAGATGTTTGTGTCAGTACTCCTACTTTGCGAAGGCTGTACCTCTAGTTCTTGTTCAGGAATTAGTCTCTTGCACAAACAAGCTATAGTGAAGTACAAAACCAAGGTAAATGCATCAATACAAAACCATATGGCATATTGCAGAAGCACAGCATACAATCTTAGCCCTACATTCCTTCATTTAGTGTGCCTGAAATCTAAAATTAATATTATAGGGAAATATATGTAAAAATGTAAGTCATAGGCCCAAGGAAAGTGCTTAAAGGTTTTCTGACTTCTCCATTAAGACAGGAAGGAAGTTAAAAGACTGATTTAGCCTGTTGGCTCATAAGGTTAGTGCTCTATCAGAATATTAGCAATAGCAGACATTTTTAGGAGACACTAAATCACAAAATTGTGTTTTAAATAAAGCTTTTAGCACTTAATCACAGAGAAAAATTCAACTTAGGCCAAAAATAGATCAAAGCTCATAAGGCAAGTGAAAGATGAGTCTTACGGTTTTTAAATGTCCTTTTTTTTTTTTTAAAGCAACTCATAACCAAAAGCTATGTATGGCAATATTGCAAAGAAGGTGCTCCCCTGCCAGGTTACTACCTTGTAAGAAAAGGCTTGGGGTTTTGTTTTTTATAACAGAGAAAGGGCAGGTGGCTAAAAATCACTGTTGCCTACCTTCCTATCCTATTAGTTATATATCAACATAGAAAAGGATTAACAATAATGAATAGTTTATGGGAATACAGGTAAACATCCCAAGCCGATTAGAACTACATAAAACTACATCTTGGGATCATTCTGACACCAATATTACTTCCAAGTAAAAGGCATACAACATAATTTATCCAAATTATCCAGATTTTAAAGACTTTTTTTTTTTTAAAGGCTACTATGGTAGCCACTAACTACCTAGTTACACAAGTTATCAGGAGATTGATTAACATATGAGGATTAATAGCATGTAAAATCTCCCATAGTAACTGCCAATGTACAAACTCATAGCTTCCTGTAAAGCAAAGTAGAATAACCTATCTCACATCTACCTTATGGAGTATAACAGGATAGACAGGTAATAAGCAAGGCACTTTAGCTTGTTCCCTGGCAACATTTTGTGCAGTCATCCTCTTAGGTTAGAACACAGACCTGTTACCTGCCCAAAGATGTTACCATCATCTAAAAACTAGCATGGCCACAATTACCCAGTTGCTCCCCCGATGTAAGAATATATGTTTATGTTAGAAGACACACAGCCAGCCTGACTGCATATGCTTCCGGAGCTGGTGAGGAAACAATGTTTCATAAGCAGCTCTGCTCTGCTACCACGAATTCCTTACGACTATCACAGGAACCTACATACATATTCTGAAGTTCAGCTGGACATTACTAAGGCTCTTTAAACATAACATTTTTTTGTTCAAGAAGGGGAATACAGTTAGGAAGGGCTGGCTGTATGGCATTGCATGGGTAGAGGAGCAGCACTCAGCCTCCACTGCTGAACAAGACATCATTAAAGACCATCCACAATTACCTGGGCTGTTCTCTAGCATAACAGATGGTTAATGCCTATAAAAACCAGTTTTTCAGGTCTGAACTCAAATTGTGTGGTAACCACGCAACAGACCACCCAAGGGTTTGCAACTGACCAGAGGGTCACACAGCAGCAGAGGGAACAGCAAGAGAATCAAAGTCTGTTTGGATCTTTCTCACCGAGAAAAGAAAAGCCTGTGCTGGGAGTGTCAAGTACAGGAACGGGGACACAGGAACCCTGGACAGCATCGACCAAATCCCAAAGAACACTCCAAAGAAGGGAGATTCAGGGAACAGCATGCAGCATAGTTTGTTTTGCACTGACCAGCAATCTCCAGCATCACCTGGAAACCTGCTTTAAAAATCTCCCCCCACAACTAGCTATGTGTCTTTTCCAGCTATCTTACGCCTCCAAGAGTTAAGTTTTCCTAGCAGATGGGACTCTGAAGTTTACTTCAGACAGATGCAGACAGTCAGCAGTGGTTTTAGCAACAGCCCAGAACACTTGTTCCCAAGTTTCAGGCTCAGCGAGCAATCCCCAAGAGACAGCATCCAGAACCCCAAGGTGCTTAAAGCATAAATACATACATACATATGCATAATACATAAAGCATATGGGGTGGACACAAATACAGCTAGCTGGTGTCTTGCAGAGAAGGCATGAATCAGGGAGACAGCACCTCTAACTAGCATACAAGAAAAGAATTTACTAAAATTCAACCACGACACTGAGAAGAGAGATGGAATTGTTCCCCCTTCCGAGTTTGCGCGCTTCCCCTGTCCACTGCTGGGCCACTGCTCCGAGAGTGGGGTTCAGGTCACAGCAACTAAAATGTATTTCTGGACAACTTGATCTCCAATGCATTATGCAGCTGCATGCAAAAGTGCTTTTAAAACACACCAGGTTTCCAGAAGACATACACTGCCTTCCCCCTTTTGGTACCTCCAGAGTCCCCATCTCAATGTTATCACTAACCTAGCCTGACTGTGGGTTGGGACAAGTTATTCCCAGGACCACTATAGTATTATTATACAATATAATTAGGTCTCCTCTGCCTATTCTACAGTTATCCCAGTTCTGTGAGGGAAGTGTCACAGTTAAAGAAATCCTTCCTCCTCCCCCGCCACCTCACTTGTTTCCCCTCTTGAAAGCCCCTCTGTTTCTAGTGAGAATGTTGTTATAGCATGTAAGAACTGCAACACCTCACTCTCTTTACAACTACCCCAACTAAACACTATGTTATTCAGCATGCTGAAAGCTATGCTGAATACACTGCACTGGACAAGTGCTGCCTCACTCCTTGCCTTGGTTTAAATGAGAAAGCAAATTAACTGATTCCCAGCTTTCCCATACTTTCTACAGCCAACACTTCTCAGACTTAACAGCAAGTCATAAGTTTGACTGTTACGGGCCTTTTTGGCAAGTGTTTCTTAAACCCATTTGTAAATAAACAAGCCCAGAGAACAATGCCTGGGATACTGACACACAGAACATAATGAGAAGCCATCCAGAAAGATAAAAAGAAACAAGCACAGTATCTTTTAGATTCTGAAGCCTCCAGAAATAACACTTTAGTTAGTTGTCTTTATTTATACATTTACATGTATATGTATCTTTATATATACATATACGTATTTTTATTGGCAGAGACAACTCCAAGAAAAGCCTAACCATCGCTGATTACGGACCCACATTTCAATGCAGTTCAAAATAAATACAGCAGAATGCATTTCTTAATACAACAGCCTGCATAAATGTAGGACAAAAATTAATTCAACATGTAAAACAAGTGTTTAACACTTTTCTGGTAAACTTGTGTAGCTACAACTATATACAAATTCCCTGTGTAAACATGCTTGATAAACAATTATGGAACATACAGCCAATATAAGAACAACAACTAATTTTTGCCTAAATCTGTCCAGAATCTAGAAAAACAAAATTTCCCACTTTATTCTTCCAGTATGTTATTCACGAATTGCAATGTAATCTGCCTTATCTAGCAACACTGTTAATTAATTGGTCTGCACCTGACCAGAAACAATTAACACCCATATGCAATTCTGCTCACACTGACAATCTGTGTCACTAAATCACGTTCTACAGCTCTGCAAGTGAGCTCTGAACATGCAAGTAATCAACACATCAGCTTACCAGGGAAAATAAAACTGCCTGTGTGGAATTTTGCCTATTGTGGCACTGCAAGAACTGCATCAAATTGTTTTTTACAAAGTAACTATACTGGGATTTTTTCCTATTTCTTTGAAAGCTAAACATGGCATTTATACTGTTATCAGATTAAATTCTCATTTTCTTAGAACTTCATGCATCTTCTGTCTTATTTTAAAAATGCAGCATCCTGAGGAAAAAGGGAGTGGGGGGCTTGTGATTGTTATTGCAGTACAATTAGCAGACTAAAAATAAAAAGTAAAAACTACTAAATCCAAAACAGGATACTCCTCAGGAACTGCAAAAAAAAAAACCACTATAGGTGATTTCTAAAAAGTACTACAGTGAAATATTTTCACATTCATTTCCTGCTGCATGAGTAAAGCAGAGGAGCAGAGCTCTTTCTTCAGTAGTACTTAAATTGGGCTAAAGATTCAATTGGCAATACCTCAAATCAAAACACAGTCCAGGTCACTCTTCCAGTGCGTCTGCAGAAGTATACTTGGACAACTAGGAGCACAGCTTTACAGTACAGCCACGGCTGAAGAGAAGGGAACCGTCCCCGCCTGTCCCTCCAGAAGTTCAACAATATGTTCTTGCCACTTCCTCTAGCCCGGCTGTTCTGCTCCTACAGGGGGAAAAAAAAAAAATAAAAAATCAGACTTTAAAAATGTTTATCCTATTAAAAATATAGCTTTTTGCCCATTTAGTTCCATGAATCAGCTCACCAACAGGTCAGATGAGCACAGGGAGGGCTGGGAGCACAGGGGCAGGAAGCGAGCAGCGCTGCCCACTTTTAGCAACAGCTGCTCATTGAGCCAGCCTAGCTGCACAATAAAAATCACATCCTTCTTTGCATTTACTCCTGTGTTCATATTCAAAGTCATATAAGAATATTTCTAGAAAAATTAATATTTTATACAGCCATCATTAAATGCCCAGCCAGGCTCCATCAGAGCTTCAGCCATACAGCTGTCTGGACAGCCAAACCAAGGAGGCACATCTATCCCCACCTGCCTGGTGCTGACCATTGCCGAGCGTGGACACCTCAGGATCACAGCCTTAGCTTACGAGATACACCTGCTTGTTTTCCCCTTCGTGAGCAGAACCTCTGACCCAACACAAGGGAAAAGGCTCACAGCCCACAACACTACCCTCCCTTCTGATGGCAGACTAAAATAAATCAGTCCGATAACCTAAAAGTTACAAAACCACAGAAGCAGTCTTTGCCTTTATTTTTCTCCTGTCCTCTAATAAACTACACAGGGCCTACATACACTAGTGTATGGGCTACACATAGAGTAAGAAAGACAGTAAGAACTTGCACAAGTATTAGAATTGATTCATTAGCTTTACCCGTGATAAGATTGTTTTAAAGCATTTTAACCTCAAAATCCAGTTCCTGATTAAAATGTACTTGTAATGACTACATACATTTCTCATGTCTTCTGTCATGTATTTTAGTTTATTCCAATAAAGGAGTATCTCACAAATATATATATATATATATGTTTGTTTCCTTGGCATTGAAACGACATCCGCCTTCATGGCAGCAGGCTGAAACCACCAGCAAAGGAGGAGCAGAAGATCAGGCAGAAAGCGTCAAGAAGTGAGAAAGTTTTGCTAACCGTACCCCAGCTTCCTTTCAAATGAGGAAATTGAAACCAAAATTCTGTTCTGCTACTGGAATTTATTTTTTTGATTTAGTCCCACATACGCTCAGTAACAATAACAGAGAAAAAGACACAGATACACAGAAAAGCCCCAGTACAAAGTTCATCCTCTTTCAACTTGACCCAATCTGCTTTTTTTCCCCACAGTCTGACCAAGTTTAAGCTCTTTTCAGCAAGCAGGTCCTGCCTGAAATACCATAACAGATGGACTCAGGTTGATGTGAGCCAGGTGCTAAGAATATCTAGCATTTAAATTATCAGAGTTTTATTGCCCATTTCCATTAATTTCAGCTGACTTTGAATAAACCTTGGGGAGCTTAGTCTCCTTGAATCCACCTCTGACAGCTTCTTCCCAGCCGCACTCATTACCCAGCCCTTCCATGTGCTTTGTCATTCTATTGGCACCCTTGTTTCCTCACCATTTTGGTAACTTGGATGGAAAACGGTATCTGAGTAAGGATTAGTCACTGCTAGGAGGTTTGATCACCAACTAGTTGTTTAAAAGAACCTCCTAGTATGAATGCATTATATTTTTATATAATTGAATAAAGCAGAAATCATCACAGATTGGACATTAAGTAAATAATGACTAAAACTCAGGCTATATTACCAATGAAAAGCATATTTCTTAGTGAAATATTTTGTTCAACTCATTGAAATGCTAACTAATCATTATTAGTCACAACAAAACTTCATAGCGTGAAAAGTAACAAATCAAAAACAAAGTTATACAGTCGCACGTAAACTATTTCTACATTTATCTACCTACAAAACACTCACTATATTGTCTCCTTCCTTGAAATAAAGCATGCACTCTTAAGACCTTACAACTTAATCAAAGCCCTTTTAAAACATATTCATATTGATTATATTACAAGAGTGTGTTTGCGGCTTTGTACCCAGCCATTTACAAGGCAGCATTACACCAAAAAAAAGAATTTATTACTATACTTGCTGAGCATCTCAGAAAAACACATTCCTGTTATTGTGGGCTGGATGACAACTCACATGTCAAACAATACTTGTTTCTGCATCACATAGAACAGAAGATGATACAGAGCCCTATCACTACTCTTAAGCAAACTGTGATGCAGGATACAGGAGAATGAGTCTGAAAATTATCTCATTCAATTACCTTTACCAGAAGGCCCTGCAAGCTACCTAAGCAAAGCAAACATACATAGACTACAGAGAACACAGACATAGCACTGGGGCACTTCAGGGAGAAGCTGCCAGAAACAGCCAGCTGTATTCAAAGAAACTCGTCACCTTTCTCTGACTTAGGCCATTACTTACCACCTTGGTAATCTTTGTATTTCTGTTTTTTACTAGAATGTGTTACTTATTCACTTAGTTTTATGCGCAGAAACGGAAGTTAAACACACCCTGTTTGTTCCTTCTCTCTAATTACAGACCAGAAGTTACTTTTCATGCTGAAATGAGGATTACAGAACAGCTGTTAAAGGGAGAAACATTTTGGCCATTAGGTGTGAAGGAAGCTCTGAGGAAAAGCAGTATGTGCAGCCCTGTGGCACACAAGAGCCAGCTTTGACTTTGTTTCATCTTTAAAGCACCAACTGACCTGAAACCTCTGAACTGTGGGTCTGTGCTGTAAAGATCAAATCACCAGTCTGATTGACACAGAAGAGAAGGTTTATTTGATTTTTATAAAAATGCTACTGAAAACAGACTACACAAAATGAGTAAGTTTGAAGGATACATTTTGATACAAACTCAGGTCACAACTCCAAGCCACTGAGGTAAAGCAATGCCTTGATTAGAAAAGGAACAGCTGCCACATGTTCTACTTAAATTTTGCCATTTATCTTTGAGTAACCTAGAAAAAAATTATTTCACCTTTTACACCTGAATTTCATTAATTCTGAAGAGATAACACTCAGCAGTTGCAACCTACACACAATATGCAGGAAATCTTATTACAACATCTATACACTATTGTATGTTACACTTACTAAGCAAAGAAAAATGCTTTCAAAGAAAAGATTAAATGTATTGCTTGCTCCTCTGCCTGCATATATGGACTACCCTGCTGCTTGGTGCTGCAAGACAGAGCCTTGATCCTACTCAAGGTGGCTCAGGAAGATAGGATGGTATAAGAAGCAAAAGGCAAGCAACAGCAATAAAGTAATTTGCAAGTCTCTGGAGATAACAACGATAATTATTTTATTATGAGATAAAAGTGCTCTAAAACTTTTTTAAGACAGCATTTTTTTTCCAAGTGAAAATGTTGTTGTTTTTTAAAATAAGAGTATGAGGAAATCCCAGATCAATGTGTTTACTGTTTTCGAAATGTAAAATATAAAATACATTTTTCAGCAAACACAAGACATTGACTATTCATGAAGTATACCATAATGATCTAAGGAAGAAGTTGCACTTCCTTGTTCTAATACAAGATGATCTAACTGCGCCGTGGTTACAAACTATTTCACACTGTAACATCCTGTCAGCTTAGCAAATAATGATCTTGAAACTTTGTAGATGCTAGTTTAATAGTTTATCTCCCTATTTATGCAGTATTCGGTCTCTAAAAGAACCTGTTAGCTCCTCAAAGGGCACCTTAAAGAGACTGCACTTAAGAATTCAAATACTGACAGGGCTCTAATTAGAGAGGAGAAGAGTGATCTTCGGCTCAGCCAGGTCCCAGTTTTCATCTGAAAAACCTTTCTGGTTTAAGTAAGGCCTGTAACTCCCCTTTAAAGTATACCTAAATCTTTGGAACTGCCTGTGAACACAGGTGCTTCTCACACAGAGCATCACATCCAGCCCAGAAGAACAGCAGGGACAGGCAAGTAGCAGACAGCAGCCAATGCACTCTCACTGCTAGCCAGTACCCATCCTCACACCTCAGCCAGTCAAAGCAGCACCCAAGCAGACAGCTCTTTGTAATCTACAGGACAACACCAATTCCATTGCCTATCTGCTCTTACACACCTCAGTTCCCAGGTTGATTTCTTATGATAATGAAACAATCTTTGATTTACACAAAAAATTATTTCTATATAGTAAAAGTCCCAAATGACACTTTCAATACAGAAGCCCTACAGATGCTTATTTCAGCTTGAGTATGATTTTTTATTAATCCAAACCACCAAACCAATCCAGGTAGACTGGATCCTTTTCCAGAAAGATAAAAAGTAGCTTCTACACAAACCATGAGACTGAGGGAGCAGTCGCTGGGTGAAGTATTTCAGCCTAGGTTTCACAGCCTTCATAATAAATTTAAATCAGAGAATGAGTCACTTCGATAAACTCTGTAATGTTATATCAAAGATGTAACCCAAGAATAAATCTAAGAATTCAATTAAAGATTTTATTGTAATTCCACGGCAGGGTATTGTCTTTTTCTGTTTTAATCTAAGAGCAACTGGCAATTACACAAACACCCACATTAACAGAAGACAATGATCATCTGTCTCTAGGCTAACACCTAAACTAATTAGCTCTCAACCAGCACCTACTCTTTCACTTAGCACAAACCACGAGAACTTAAATATCCACATATGTTAGGGAATGAAGTATCTTTCATGTTTACTCTTAATGGTGTTGACATTAGCTTCATTAAGAAAAAAATTACAAAGTCTAACGGCTGCTCTACAAGAACCCCCGATGACCCTAATTGCTGTTAGTAATGGCTTCCAGAAGCAGAAATAACATGCTACAATGGCCATTAGAAATCAGCATCAGCTTACTGTTTTCAGAGTGGTATTCCACACGCTCCTCATTTTCCATTCAACATTTCTGGGTAGGGGAAAAACTGTCAATGTGCTTGTGACTTTGGCAAATACTGGTTTTAACGTCAACCACTGCAATGAAGATTTTTATTTTTTTTTTAAAGTACTTAATTTTCTATACTATACACATACCATGAGTACGCTATATCCTGAGTCTTATCATAGGCCTGCAACACATTCTTCTTCCACCTATAGCAGATCATATAAAACCTTCCAGATCAGGACTTTAACATTTGAAAGGTCAGGACAGCTAAATAAACAAAAGTCCCCAACACACTCACAACCACACTGTTTGCTTATTTATTTATTTCTGACCTAGACACAATCATCAAACCATCCAGCAGCTTTCTCTTGCCCTCCTGGAATCCAGCTTGCTTAACAATAATATTTTTAAAAAAAAAGACACTACCACATTATACTTATTTATCCTTAAAATATATAATAGCTATAGAACTTCTCTGTGGTAATTTTCCTTGACGTAAAGTAAACAGGTTAACATCTCCTGGGGATTTTGTTTGTTTGTTTGTTTTTTAAAGGAGAGCTCCTTTTAAAGTTCCCAGCTCCTTTTTAAAAACAAACAAACAAAGACACCCCTGCATCATGCATCTTAGCACAAAGCAGTAATGTCACTAATGCTAATACAATTACATCCTATCTCCCATTATGAAGAAATTTTCATATTTCAGTATCCAGCAGAGGCCACTTGATTTCCTGTAATAAATCACACGCACCTCAGAATCAAACCCACACTTTCTAGGTGTATTGGCATGGATTTCCCCCCACCTTATATTTGCACAGCGTGGTCTTGGGCCACAACCAAGCACGTCAGGCACACAGCAATACAAATGAAATATAACACATCTGACAGGAGAAAAGCAGACTTCTATGCTGAACCAAATTCAAACATTACACTGTGTATTTACTTTGCGTGTCCAAAAATACTTTCAAAGTGTCTTTGTGGGTCTTCAGCACTTCTGCTGACCACAGCCTTACTGGTCATAAATGACGTTTCAGGTTCAACCGACTTTAGCATGGTCCTGGGTCATCGGTGACGGTCTGCTCCTGCGAGATGATGCGCTTTATCTGCCTGCCACTGGCAAACGTTAGATGCTAGCAATAAGGACGAACTGCCGTACTACACATATTAAAGCATTTTAATCCCTTTATTAACACAGAGTAGTCATTACAGAAATGCCTTGACAGGTCCTACTGAGATTAGAAGTAACTTACCTATTCAGCAGTAAAAAAAAAAAAAAAAAAAAAGACACGAACCCACCCTCTACAGATATTTCAAGTTTCCCCTGGATATTAAAGTACCTCCTTCAGCAATTTAAAGCCATATCAAACTAAAAAAAAAGTACAAGCCAAGAAAAAAGGATCTAAACTACTCTGTAAGAGAATAGCCAGCCTTTGGCTTTCGAGTGCGTGCCTATGCCAAAGGCAAGCCCGGCCAGTAACTTCTCCATTCATCCGCTGCGCAGAAACACACGCCAGTTTTCAGGCCTCGCAGCTTCCCAAATCCGACTTTTCCACGCGAAATAAACTTGGGAGAAAGGTTGACGAGCCCGCAAACTCGCTCGCTGTTACCAAGGGCATCGAGCGGTGCGAGGAGAGGCGGGCCATAACCATTTAGACTTCTCGTTTCGCACTCCGCGGAGCGGGGCCGCGGGGGCCCCACTCCGCCAGGGTGGGCTACGACACCCCCACCACCCCTCCCAGCCCGGTCCTCACCCTCCCGTGGCGGTCTCTCACCTGCGACCGGCGGAAGAGGAGCGGGCAGCAGCAGGGCAGGACTGGGACCGGCCGCTCCGCCTCAGCCGCCGCC
>JAVJGI010000036.1:7145442-7199270 GCA_035590275.1 Ibycter americanus
CGGCGGGAAGCGCGCGGCGGCGTTTGGGCGGGACGCGCGCGGCGGCGGCGGCGCCCCTCCCGCCCCCTGGCGGGGCCACCGCCCCTTCTCCTCAGGGGCCGTGAGGGGACGCGCGCCTAACGGGATCGCCTCAGTCGGCGGCGTTAACACCCCTGCGTGAGGGGGGAGCCCCTCAGCCATGCCTCCCCTCAAGGCGGAGGGCCTCCGAGCGGGGTCTGCAGCGCCCCGTCCCTCACAGATTGTGAGGGGTGCCCGTGTGTCCCCCCCATCCCATTCGCTCAAGGAGGTGACCCGCCATCGGCATCCACGCTGTGGGGGTGTGGATGCAAACTTCTGCCCGGGACCCTGAAAAACACGAAAGTTTACAGCCAGCTTTGAAAGCCCTGCCACAGCTGGGGTGCTGTGCCAGGACCCCGAACTTCCCCGCAGCCAGGCTGCACGCAGGGACGAGGGACCCGGCCTTCCCAGGCCGTCGCTGCGGCCATCCCACAGCACCGGTTCCTCGCTCCTCCATTTACTTACAGCTTTAGTCCCCTGGGTACGTTTCGGCTGAGTTTCACCGGGCTGGCAACGATTCCTCAGTGTATCGAGCCTCAAACATCTGGCCACTAACTCAGACCAAGCCTAGTTCTGCCACACTTAAGCCCAACGCAAAGCTCGTTGCAGGCGACAGAATCTACCACACTTAAGCCCGACGCAAAGCTCATTGCAGGCGACAGAAAGAAATGCTGATTTCTGTGGAGTTTTGGATTAAGTTTATCCAGGGAGGCGTTGGTCACAGGTGACTGCGCGCAGCCCGTGGCAGGCAGGCGTGTGCCCAGCCGCCTGCAGCTACCACCACGCGTTAGTCATCCACGGTCATACCATTACTGCAATAACAGATTAGTAACCAAACACAACAATTTTTATTTGTGTACTGCTAGCCAGCTGGTATTTTCTATACTCTGCAGGCCCGAGCTATGTGCTTGAATTGCCCCTCTCGGAGGGAGCAGCGGTTCAGCGTGCACACCACAAGCACGACATCTCTGTTGGACCCTTAAGCTCCTGTTTGAGTATCGGTGGGCAAATAGGAAATGTTGTATTTTCTGAGACTGCCCAGAGGGTGCTTTTGGGATGTTAGGGCTGGGGATCTTGGAAAGGGATTTAAATCCAGTTTCAGCAATTTGGGACAAGTATATAAGGAATACAGCTGGAGAAGAAGTGGTTATGTACCTGAGGCGCAGGACCAGGCAGCAAGCAAGCTGGACTCTGCTCCTCTGTTCCCTGCCCTGAGACACTTCTATGCCCAGTCCTGAACAAGTTAATCGTACCTAGGTATTCCCATTCCCGTTTTAGATATCGTGTATCTGAAAAGCACTAGGAAATTATGCAAGCTTCAGATGGAAGCAGCGCACAGAACATTCAGACCATTTCTTAGGGGAGAGGAGAAAAAGGATCTTTCAGTAAAATGATTGTCAAAAAGAATTCCTTGTCTTCACTGAAAATTGGATTAGATAACAAGATGTAAAAACTGCAGGAAATGGAAAATACATTGTTCTGCTGAGATCATAAATGGAGTCGTTTCAGAACAGATGGCCTCCATTTACCACTTCATCAACATTTTGTGGACCTTCAGAGTACACAGATTGCTTAACATCATTTCTGTGTACCCACAAATATTTGCTATTCCAGAGTAAGATCTGAAATTCCTGCATGATTCAATGTGACGGACATTGTAGGGGGGGGTTTAATGGCAGCAGTATCAAAGCACTCTTCAGTGCTATATGTACGCTGTTGCGCAGATTACTCCTAAACTGCTGGTAATTACTATAACACATTTTTAGCAAAACGGATGTAAAAGGAAAAAAGCAAAATATGGAAATTAATACCCAGCTAATTGGCTCCTGCATGTGCTACGTATAACTTCCCCTTTTCTGTTTCTGCTGCTGACTTTTCTCCAGAGTGCTGTGCAGCTGAAGTACAGTCAGGGCTGATTTTCACAACGCAGATGCTACCACCCCTTACTGGAGAGCACCTGACATTGCTGGGAGACCTACTCCACAACTACCCAAGTCGACTACCCAAGTGCAAGGTTCTGTCCCGGGTGAGAAAAAGTGATAGCACTTAACCTGTCATTTCAATACCTTAACTGTTTGCACTTATAGATTGATGTAAAATAAATTTCCTATGCATATGTGATAGCTGGAAATGTTTGATATTGTGAAAATATAGCCCTTAATTGAAGGTCCATCTGAAATTACACTGTCCAAATTAGAATACAGCAATCCCTAGCGTTTTATTTGCTTCTGTGAAAGTGTTCTTTCATAGACGAGCAAGCATTATGATTTTCAAACTCTCGCTTAGAAAAAATTCCAGCAGCTCTACAATGATATGGACATAACATATTGAATCTATAAAACAAGAGAATTAAACACACAAATCTGATCTTTCCAAAGATTGAACTGGACACCTGTATCATAAATATTTTAGATTTTTAGTTAAAATAGAATGCAACACAGACGATAAAAATCCAAAAAAAATAAAATTCAAACCATTTTTCAATTTTTTATTTATAGTATTTTTAGGTAGGGTGTTTATACCAAATCTACTTGCAGTGTCATTTACAAACTGAGCTACAGAGCATTACAGAAGCCTGTTTTGTACGGTTCAGATGTGTGCTTCAGTGTAAATTGCCATAGTACCCAGTGCCATGAATCATCATGAAATAGGGAAAGATCACTATTTTTAAAAGAAGCAGAAATAGAAAAGCATAGTAATCTTCAAGTATAATTTGCACATGGGGGGTTACAATTTCCTCTTAGCAAATCATCGTGGGTTGAATCTGCCTTCAGTATACACATGCTTGTACTATTCACAGTAGTAAAAGGTATGACACTGTTTGGTCCCAGCAAGTTACTTCTAAATCATTTTATTTGCAAAATGTTTCAACATTCAGATTTTCAGTGGCTCCTATAAATGAGTCAGCTAGGACTGAGAGGATTGTTGCTGACCAAACATATACACGACGAAAGCAAAAAAGAAATATAACCTCTGAAAATACTCTTTTAAATTCTTGGGAATCATTTGAAAGTGAGTATACAGTAGACTATTTTGTGGGTTAGACATAATAGAATCTTAAGTAGCACCATACTTTTAAAAGTCTGTACACAGTACTTTTAAAATTAGCAGGTACACTTTTAAATATATTCACTCCTTTTAAATATTCCTTTGACATCCTGCAATACCACAGCAGATAGCATTTAGGAAAGCATGCTTTCCCACTCTGCCTTTTTGCAGTTCCTCAAATCGCCAGAAACAGTGACCAAGACAACCTTAACTTCTGCTTTTCTTCACTAGTTTCATGATTCTAATTCAGAAAGCCAGGAGTAAAGTGTTGTCTTTAATGAACGCTACAGTAGGAAGTATTTATTAGAACAATTTTTTTGTTTTGGGTGAGATTTAGCACCTATTTACTAGTGTGCATATGCACACACTACTCTCATGGCCACTGATCAGTTTAAAGAATGAGACAAGCAACTTGAGTAAATTATTTGTTATTTCCTGTAAATTTAAGAGTTCAAAGATATTGAATAAGAGAACAATCCCGAAGTGCTAGGCGCTACATGCTTAGGAAGGATGTAATGAGAAATTATTTTGAGCTGCTACATTGCTGTCACCCTCATTTACAGGGCAATATTAGAATCAGTTGCTGAAGACCGTTAAGTTTATGCTATTAAATGCAGGAGTATCTTACTGCATCAGCCAGGTTAAAGAGAAGGTAGAGTTTCACTGCTGTTACGTAGTGGGCACTGAACAATCTTTTGGGAATCATTTGCTGCTTTTCTGCAAATAAAGCAATAAATGCCATACATGTTTTTTTAGGGAAATGAAAAGCTATTCAGGTCTCTCGTCCTGTTGGTTATTTCTTTTGAAGTTGTCCAAGAGTCTAACTGACTTGGAACGATGACTGTATTTGCTACCATTCCAGATTTTGTCAAAGTCAGTGGGACTTAATGCTACAGCAGTAATTTCTCCAAAGAAAACTTCAAGCCCAATGCAAACTCACAGCACTGTGAAATAATAGAAGAAATTAAGAGAAGTATCAACAGTTCAAAAAAGTATCTGACTGAGGAGTTAATATGCTGTTTTCTAGAGGAATTGAAGGACTTTGGAATTCAAGCTCCACTGCCTGCAGCTGCACAGCCTGGGCTAGAAGGTTTTGTTTGACATTTTGGACTAAGAATCAGAAAAATACCTCCATCTCCTCCCCTGCTCATGCTTCAGGTTCTTTCTCCAGAGCAAGAACATGCATTATGCCTTGAAAAATCAGTGCCTGGCTAATTGCTTAAGCCTTTTACCTGTATTTGCAGGTGTGATTTGGACTGCGCTAAGGGCTATATATCAGACTTGGTTTAATATCTTTCTGTATACTCAAGTTGACCTGTATTAAAAATGGAACATTTTCCTCTAGAAATTGAATTACTCTCAACAATGCTGAGTGATGGATCTGGTCTGTGACTTCCTAGAAAACCGTTAGATGGTCTTATTGAGGGGTCACTCTTCCTTTTCATTAATTGGCAAGTTACACAAGGGAAGAAAATAAACGAAGGGAAGGCCATTTCTCTGTTAGATACGGTAACACTGTGGGTGGAATTTGTAACAAAATGGAAGATGTTATTGATTTAAAGAGCACAGAAAAGAACAGATCATTTTATTTTCACAGTGAATGATGAAACTATTTAGCTAACTGTTTTCAATTTGCACTTCCAGTATCTTCCTGTTAGTAGCCAGGAGGGCATATTGGAAAGAAAAGAATACTTCTTTTAACAAGTGATAGGACAACAGGGAATGGCCTCAAGTTGCACCAGGGGAGGTTTAGATTGGGTATTAGGAAAAACTTTTTCTAAAAAACCCAACTTCTAGGGTTGTCAAGCATTGGAACAGGCTGCCCAGGGAAGTGGTTGAGTCACCACCCCTGGAGGTATTTGAAAGACAGGTAGACGTGGCACTTAGGGACATGGTTAAGTGGTGGACTGGGCAGTGCTGGGTTAACAGTTGGACTCAATGATCTTAAAGGTCTTTTCCAACCTAAATGATTCTATGATTCTACTTCGGAAAAATCAATAAAGAACAAATGGACCATGTATATTAGTAGGGAAAAACGCTTTTACATAAATCAGAATACAATTCTAGAACAGAAAGTTCTTAAGAGAATCCACTAGGAAACATGGATTTACTACTAAAAAATTTTTTTAGAAGTCTGTTACAAAGCGATTTTAAGTGTGTGGACAAACTTCATTTGGTTAAATCAACATAGCCCTATTATACTGAAGCCAATAGAGTAAAAATTACTTATTACCTGAGGATCTAGCTTTTAATATTAATTTACTGAGCTTAAGGAAGTAGCTGACTTCTTGAAGATTAGTTTATTTAGATTGCAATGGTGATTGTAAAAGAGACAGAGTAAGAACATAGCCCTCCCTTTATTTTCCTTGATGCTGAGAAATGGAGTGTATTTTCCTCCAAGTAGCTGGTATTTTCAAACAGACCAATGTAATAACTATCCCAAAGCTGAGAGGGACTACGATGGGAAATGCTTTACTTTCTTACTATCCTGAAATCACAGAGTTCTGCTGCAGCAGTGACCGATGGTGTCATTCAATTGCTCACAAGACCAATATCAAGAACCATCCTGGTACCACCAGACATCACGATGCTATTAAATATGGGCCAAGGAGGTTTTAAGAGTCTGCCTCACCTCAGTGGATCAAACAGTGGGCAACTGATTAATCTAGCTTGTGATGGCAAACATGGTTCTAGTCCCTGGAATCCCACCCCTGGTGGAGTCTGTGGTGTGGGAAGTCCTTCCCCATTCACCAGGAGCTGGAGGAAGGGCCTCTAGCACCACCTTCTCCTTCACCCACCCCTCCTCCAGGAGGACACAAGCTGGGCACAGTTACTGTTGATTGGCATGGCTTCTGACATTTCAGCTGTGTTTAACTGTTGTCTTCTAAGCAAACTTTGATTGAAGACAAGTCACTAAGTGTTAATGGGTGGTCTAGAACTGAGCAAGATGTCTGCATAGGTCTAATCACTCTACTGATGTATATGCATTTGTTTTTGCCTAAAAAAAGTTAAAAGTCTTTGAAACTCTGAAATCAAAAGATTGAAAAATCAGAGAAAAAAAACATGATAAAATTGATCTCACTGAAATCAGTAGGAAACCTTCCCTTAAATTCAACAGAACCAGGCTTTTAGTGGTAATTCTTAGAGTAAAGCAAATGAGTAACCTCAAATTTGCAACAGCAAAGGTCTCTCTCCTTTGCAATAAAATCTAAGAATTTTTATTGATACAGTAATGTTAAAATTGTGTTCATACTGCATCTTCACCATTCCAGTACAACAAATTATTAACTGAAATCAGCTGGGAAGTGATTAATTTCAGGATAAGGATTGTCTAGTGCTTTAGCATGTCCACACGACAGTGGGTTGTACTGGTATTGTTATGATAAATTTTTTCCATGTGGATAGAACAGGGAAGAAACTTAGCTAGCTTCTAACACAATTGTATCAAAACCGCATACTTGCTGTTCTTTAACAGTGATCCATCCAGCTCATAAAATTCAGTCTTAACCAATGCCAGCAGCGTGCTTAGGATACAGGACAGCTGTGATTTCCAATGAGGCACAAAGGTAGAAAAAGTGTACAAAAACTAACACACTGATGAGGACACAAAACAAGAAATGAAAATAAATAAGTCTCTAATAATGACATCAGAAAAGTAAACATCAGTTCTAATTTACGTCCTTTTAGTATTGCACCAGCTCATCACAATTGTTAATTGTAGTTTTCCCTTACTAGGCAGCACCAGAACATTCAGACTCTCCCAAATGTACAAATACAGTAAGAGTTCACAACTACTGTTTTTTGTGGGCAGATTTTTATGTCTAAGTGTTGGTAAGTGGAAAAAAAAAAAACCATAATACAGAAACTATAGAACTAGCATTATTTCATGACTTATTGTTTTCTGTCACTTTTACTTCAAAAACGCTCCTTTAAAATCACCACTGTAATCTAAAGTACTACTTTATTCAATAGAAACAAAGTGCGGTAATGCCATTTGAAGATTTAGGGGTTGTTTTGGTTTGTTTGCTTTTTAAAATCTGGCTATCCATGCATGGTAAAGGTACCAGACCACCGGTCTCTGTAACTGCAAAAGTTGGCTTCCTTCCCTTTTACGTTAATGCTTCAGCTTCCAGGTTCCCAACTTCTGTATTTGCCTATACTCCTGAGAAGTTTGTTCTGGTTTTGATTGAGCATCATGTGACTTTGTTCTGAAGAATTTAGAAGTACTTGGTTGTTAAATGTATTTATTTAAAGCACTTTGTGTAGGAACGTAGGTCCAGGGCAGCGAGTGCTGGCCAGGGTGGTCTCTGGCCCATTTTGCTGGAGGAGGCGAAGGCTGCCTGGCTGCACAGCTGGAGGCGCCAGGGCAACCCACTGCCCCGCCTCCTCTTTCTAGTAGCTGGTACCACTCTTACCCCCTTGGCTTTTGACCCTACTGATTTCGTTTAAACTTTTTTTTTTTTAGGCAACAAAATTCAGTTTTCTCAGCCATACCTTCAGAGTAGTGGAACTCTGTGGGATTTGGGATGCATAAGTGCAGACAGTAGCTCAGGAATACCAGGTAAGTTACTACTACCTGAAGGTGCTATTGTCTGCATACAAACAACATGGTAAAACAGAAGCCTTCAAGCTACCTTTCGTAGTTGGAGTATGTGGCTTAGACACTGCACAAAAGCGATTCACTAGATGGCACACACTCCAGCTCAGAGACACTTGAAGTTTTCAGCAATTACATTGCTTTATGATGTTATCTTGATGGCTAATAGTTGATATCATAACATAGATTTTGTAAGACATGCTTTGGGATGAATAAAAATCTTGTAGAAAAGATTTAATTATTTTGTAAGTTATTCCTCCCTTGCACCGTCAAAAATTTTGACAAGCAAAACCAAACAAGCTAGCATTGAAGGAAGACAATATGAAAGATTTCTACTGCTGTTGGGTTAGCCATTGATTTTTCTGACTGAGAATGGGTCTTTTCATACTTACTGATTACCAGGCAACCAGAAATTAGTTTAATTCAAGATCCACTATAGAGAAGCAAAAAATCCAACCCAGCCCTAATCAGTCCTCTACTTATTTTAAGAATGAACAACAGTCTTGTTTGGAAACAGGCCGTAGAAGGAGGGGAACGCAAACAGCAACCATTAATGCACATTTCACCTAAACCAAATGTTATTGTTGTAAGAAAAATATTTCTTCATACTCCGGGTGCAACAACCTGTTGTACACAGAGCAGCAAGGTGGATTTGTTTTGGGTTTTTTTAAGATGGGAACTTTAAGTTCAGAACAGGTATTATTGTGGTACATCGGCAGGCAGCATAAACAAGTGATTTGAACCAGGTTTATTTTCAGATTTCACTGTCACCAAATCTGGTTCAGTAAATGAACTTTAGACCTGGGAAAATGCAGGTGAGAGCACAGATTACTTTCTCTAGTAGCTATTCAGAAACATTTGATTGCTTAATGATATTTCAGCTCAAGAGTCAAACATTGCTTCATACAGAAATAAAAGTAGGTTTATATACAAGAGCATTTTTTTTTAATTTTAAATAAGCAAAACACTCACCAAATCTGCACCCATGGCTCCTCAGACTTCCTCTACCACCACACAAATGCATTCTTTACAAGCCAGCTCTTGCATACAGCTGAGAGGTTTCTTCCTCAGGTGCTTTGTACTATCGGAAACTAGGGCTTCATTATACAGAAGGATTTAATTTAAAAAAAATAAATATTCAGCCTAACATCCGAACATTAGATTGTTGAATGATTTGCACAGAAACAAGCTTCAGTGAGGGCTAGGGGGATCTATTCCCAATTCCACCTGCTCAATTAATGAGGTTTGTGAGGGTTTATTTTTCTTTAAAAAGCAGCTGTAGCAGCAGGCAATACCCTTTTTAAAGCACTATCAGTCTCCATCCCTTCCCAATTCCCTGTTGGACAGGATTTGATAAATGTCATATTCAACATCAGATCTCTGGGTCATAAAAAATGAAGGGTGGACTCAGTTAAAGAAGGATTAGGAGGTTCAATTCAGCAAGTTTAAAATTTCAAGAGCCGTCAAGGATTTAAAAGACATCTTTCGAAGGACTGCTAAGCAGGAGAGAACAGAACCAAGACATACCCGCATCAGTCTAAATGGCAAGCAGATTTACTGCTCAGGCCATTCAGTGTCTGGCAAGGAGTAATGTCTGAGCACACTGACTCACCAGAAGACTCGCAGCACCTCACTGTTCATGCATCTGGGAAGGCAGAAAGACAACATTCGTCCAAATGGCTTCTATGCGGAGGATCTCCAAGATTTCTTCTTTCCCTTCCCTTACTTGTGTACATAAGTGATTTTCAGGATCCCATCACCTTTTACCAATTCATTTACAGCAAACTAATTCCCCATTTCATAACTAGCCAAGTTCACCACTGGTCACACTGCTATAGGAAGGAGCAAATGGGAACAGGCAATTTTTAAGGTAGCTACTGCCAAGAGAGAGGCCTATTGAACTGTTTGGTCAAGGTGTCTTAACAAAAGCATCACACTTGTGTTAGAAGGTTTTGGAGTCCACAAATCGATAAAATGGTCATGGTGGGGAAAACACTAAATATACTAAGAATTAAAATCAAAACTGTTCAAAATTAACTGATCTAAATGTTACAGTAATCTGAAATGTAGATTGATTTGATCTAGCACTACCTTAACTAAAATGCACAAGCAACAGCCACTTTCCGGCTCATTCATTCCCATTTCCTTTTCAAGTAGATACTTGACACAAACTTTGGACTTGTAAAGACCCAGCAAGGCCATTTGAATTTTAATTCCTGTGTTACTCAGGACGTTGTTCATTGAGTCACCTGCAAAGGATTCTTGGTGCTGGATAATTTCTCTCATATCATCTCAAACATCCTGACAATCAACCTTTGAAGATTAGTTAATTAGGCTCAGAGCAAATTACTACTGGGAAGAGCCCAGTAACTTTGGCACAGGAAAATCTACAACCATGATGTAATTAAGCACCATGACAACTGCAAAGCTGGTTTCAACTTACAGATGAAACCATGAACACGTATGTCAGAACTGCTGGTAAATGACTCATGGAAACAGAGTCAAAGCACATTTACATTTAGGTCACTGCACCTGGAAAACATTTTTGAGGAAAACTTGTGGCAACACTACAAAGTGGCTAGAAAAATAAAGCTCTAAAATTCTGCATTTTCAAGGCATGGTAAACTTGATTCTTAGAAAATTATATTGCACCATTTAGAAGCAACTTCTAGGGAGTCTGCAGAATAAATAATCACTACTCTTTGCACTTTAACAGTAGCTGGAATAATTAATTGTATTTTCTGTTACAGCCCCTAAATAGGTAAACATACTCCCTCCTTGAGTAATTACATTCTTTGTAATCTCCTATAGCTTTTACTCCTCAGGAAATAAAGTTGAAGTCACACGTTCACTTTTAACGTCTATCATGAGTTTTAACATCCATCCAGATGTCAAATGGCTGGCTGCTTTTATTTACAATACATTTTCAGGATCAGACTATTTTCTAATCACTTGTTCACATAATATATAGGATGCATTCATGATTACTCCACATGAAAAAAAGTTCCATTTTGAAAGTACATTTAAAAAGTTGCCACCAGCCATTTGACTAGTAATTATTTTCTAAAGATTAAATTCTAGGAAAACAAGTTTATTATAAACATTTAAAAACCTGAGCTGTGAATTCAGAGGAAGCTGCACAGAACATGGAGGTCAGTATCAGGTCACGTCTCACAAATAGGAAAGTTTACTTACATTTCAGCTTCTTTTCTGCCTCGAGGTGGAAGACTGGTAATTTAAAAAAATAAAATCAATAAACACACAGCTTTTAACTATAAACACCATTTGAACTATTCTTTCAAAAAAAAAAAAAAAAGCCTTAAAAAAATAATCTAATGTCAAACAGGAAGATATATAAACATTTCAGCTTATTTATTTCAGATGGTCTTTGGTAGACTACCAGCAGCACCACTACAAGAACTTTCAGTATGTGCGCTGATTTATGCAAGGAAGGAAGATAACCAAAGTTAAGAGCATACTTGGCAATATCAACTGTGCTTCAGGAACTATGCTAAACACCGTTTCTAGCTGAAGGTAACTCAAATTAACTTTTGCATATTTCTGCAACACCCTCCTCCGCGTGGCAGCTGTGAACAGCTGTGTCCTGCAGCTGGAACCCTGCCCTTAACCCAAGTTCGCAAGGCAAAGAAAACAGATCCTTGCACAAGTTTCCCATGTATAGCGCAGAGGAAAATTAAGAGAAAAATAACACATTAAGAAGACTTTACACATGTATATTCTTCCACTTATTCTCAGGCATACAGACTCTGCTTCAGCTCTCCTGGAAGGAAACATGGCAGACCAGGCCCACTTGAACAAAACAAGCTTCCAGATTCCACGCAGAGGGGCCCAGTACTCAGCTGCTGAAGCACCCAGATACTACAAAAAATGTTACAAAGTGCCTTGAGCAGTCTGCTCTTTCCACAGTACTGTGAAGGAAAAAACAGGGTAAGCGTCAAGAATGGTGATAAACTGCAGTAGTTAGATTAAACATTTATTTTCATATATTCACAAAATCTTCACAAAAGTATTGAAACTCAAAAAGGAATTAGACTTGAGTCAAATACAGAGATGAAATGTACAAGACAAATGAGCAGGCAAACTAAAAGGTCTTGAAAGTATTTTACTTCAGATTGAAAAACGAACAGTTCAACTGTTCTGTTTAAATAAAGATTTGCAAGATATACAGTATTTTATGAATACAATGCTGGTCATTTGAGGCAATGTAAAATACCTCAATTTTTCCTTCATGCTTTTTTTTTTTTTTTCTTTTTTTCTTTTAGAAAGATACTGTTTACCAAAAAGAAACTTGAGCAGTCCAGGAAAAGCTATTTTCCATTAAATTTATGAAAACCATAAATTGAGGCAAACCTAAGATTCCCAATGGAATCAAGATTATCTTCCCGCTACCACCACCTTAAAATTATCACATGCTTATTGGAACACTAATATCTGCACCCTAAGAGTACATTTGCTTTCAACGATGAGGGTGATTCTTTTAAAAACACTTCAGTGTGGTAAATGCGATACGGATCTTTGTAAGCATTAAGTTTTGGAACAGTTTTGCTAATAGCAGCTAACAATACTGGATTAATATAATTTATAAATAATTGTTCCCTAAGCGGTGAACATAAGTCTACACATTCACAATAATCTAAAACAAAATAAATACTGTGATTATGCATAATGTGGTACAACTTTTACTAGTTTCTATGAACAAAAGCTCAACATCTTGTTGATAAAATTATCTGATCAAATTAAAATATGAAACTAAAAATTTTGTTAAAAACATTGTCAAATTAACATCACTTAAGCTTAGTGTTTGAGTAAATGTTACGACTTTTCATATTTTTGGAATATATATATTTTCCTTTTTGAAGTAAAACACTTTAACACATTGAAAATGTTTATTAAAGTGATGACATCAGTTCCGGTCTTATTCTAGCATTATTTTACTTTAAAAATCATTGCACTCCTTAGTGCCCATTAAAGGTCAGGTTGGTCTGTAGTATTCTGTAAATGTATATAAAAAAAAGTTTCTAAAAGCTAATAGCACTTTTTATAAAATCATCATCTCCGGAATAGCTGCATTAAATACAGCCACGTATGCCGAGTACAGACTTTCCTCTTTAAAGAAATAAGTGAAAGTAAATGCCACTTAACTTGCTACTGTTGAAGTGTCCCAGCTCCTGTTCCAAGCTATGCCTGTGAGTGTAATTACACATTTAATTTGCATTCATGGCATCAAACCGCAACCTAGACTCGTAATGCAACTGAACCAGACAAATGTGGAGTTTAAATTAAATGATAACTAGATCAATGAAGAAATACCATGAGATATGAAAGGTTTGGGTCTTTAAGGCAATACAAAATATATTTCATTATTTGAAGTCGTTCTGTGTTGTGGGTTTTTTTCCAATAAGTAAGTGTAAATATAAAAATGCCTAAGAGGGGAGTGAGAAAAAAATACTTTAATTGTAAAATTCACTTAAAGCTTCAACAGTTATCATCTCCTACAGGAGTTAGCAAAAATATAAAAGACAAAAAACCCCAGACCTGGAAGGGGGAGGGAAGGCACAAACAAAGAGGCATGGGATTAAAGCAGCCCAGGAATGAAAACGTCTGTAACAAACCGAGTTTTGTTGTTTTTTTTTAAAACCAAAAAAAAAGAAGAAAACAATCACCATCAACAACCAAACAGGAAAAAAAAAACCCAAGTGGCTCTGTATTTCTTTAAAAAAAAGAAAGGGTTGGGAGTGACCACTGAGGGGAGGAAGAAGGATGCAACTATAAAACCCCATTGCCTGAAATGATGGCACTCTAGAAAACAAGGTGAAGGTTACTTCTCCAAGATGACAAGCTCAGTGTCTACACAAAGTACATGTACACTTTATACAAATGAAAAACTTCATTTGCCACCATAAACCTTTCTTTCAGAGGAACAGCTTTTGCAGATCAAATGTTCTATTAAATCTTTTAAATGCCAAGAAAAGAAATTCTGAGCAATATAACTAGTAATGTCTCTTTATATGGATGTTAAGATGACAATTCAGATTATTTTCCAAACTAATCCTGAGAAAAATTTATGTTTACAATTTAAACAGTAATGTTATGTAAAAAGTATTAACAAATCCACTATTACAAATGTCAGTTTTCCTATATGGTCATCTATATATACACAATAAAATGGTAAGTATATGCAAAAATAATAAAAAAATCATGCACAAATTACTTTCACCTTTAAAGGCTGGGTTTCCCTCAAAATACAATTTTTGCTTTTTTTTTTGCTATTTTTTGTGTTTTATTTGTTTGTTACCACCCCCTAGACACACTGAGTACTACCTCTACAGGTCAGCATGAGCTGATGGGAAATACATTTATTTTACATTCAAGCTTTTATATCCTAAATGACCCTGTTGTAGCATATGACTTATCAAATGAGCAGCCTTTTTCCTATTTTTTTAAATTTTTTTTCTTTTTTAATTTTTTTCTTTTTTTTGCTTCCCTTTTTTTTTTTTTTTTGTTTGTTTTTTTTTGGGTTTATTTGTTTTTGCAGTGATCAATCTTCATGATCCGTTCCGTGGCGAGCTGGGAAAAAAAAAATGCAGTTGCTAATCAATGTCTGAACAGTCTGAAGCTCCGGAAGAGATCCAAGGAGTCACTATCAAACTATCCTGTAGCATGAGATCATTGCACACAGAAGAACAGTCATAAAATAGGCAACTATCTACAAAGGTCTGAAAGGGCCGCATCCCTCTTGTGTTTCCTCTTTTTGCCGTGGAAAAACTGGTGTGATTTGCTGCCTTGGTGTTGTTTGTTTGTGACTGAGGTACCGTGGCTTGAGTTTGTTGGACCTTGGAAGCCTTTGTTAGAAGAGCGAAATAACCGTGCAGATCCATGCTGTAAAAGAAGGAGAACATGGCAAATCAACGCTAAAAAGAAGAAACTGTGGAAATTACACAACCCTATTTCTGGATAATGAGGACGTTAACTCATGACAGTGCTACACTTGAAAAAAAATGGATACGGCAAAAGAAGCTAGGCCATTGCTTAGACAGCAGCATGGTACCACGAACCTTTCACTTTGGTGGCTGCAAACAAATGCTCATCTCTAGACCCAAAACCATGCAGGCTGAGAGAGAAGAGCAGAGCATTCTGAATTTTGAAAAGGATAGAACTGTTCTATTGCTCCCATTTTGCAACCATCTAAAAAAAATGTTTTACAGAAACATAAATCCATAATCTGAGACAACAGATGAAGATTGCTCAAATCTCATCATCTGTGCAAAATTAGGAGAACTTTTATTAAGAGCAGGACTAATTTTAAACCACATCTTTTTACAGATGTAGAGTATTTCAGATTGTCATATTCACATTCCAGCACCAGAATTAGCTCTGCGTAATAACACAAACACGTATTCATGGTATATCCAAAGGCCTAGTTTGTTAACTGTCTCGTTACTAGCTACAGATATATTATCAGCAAGCAGGAGGCAAGTCTTAATAATTACTTTTCACGAATACCATTCCAGAAGATGCCAGACTATTTTTCATACATTAAAGAAGTCCCAAATTCTGAAAAAGCGTAACAATTTAAACTGTACATATCCCAAGTATATTGTATATAGAGGCAGGCAGTATTTCCAGATGACCGAGTTGTCACAGAAGCTTTCCTCAACATGCGAAATTCCCTAAATGCGTAAGCTCTGGTAGGTCTCATCATAAAGATGTTTGTCTTTAGGGGGAAACAAGTGGGAATTTCATGTATCAGCAAGGAATCTTCATCTCCCTTAATGAAAGACAGTTCAACAAGTATCAACAGCTAACAGAGCAGCGAGTCACAGTTTTAAACATACAGTTCTGCTAACTGTTTTTCACTAAGTGTAGGCGAGCCTCATTAGTTCTCAAATCCTGCAGCCAAGACTGGACTGACATGCTTTTTGCAAAAAGGAAATGGGTGCAACACGGCTGTATACTTCTGGCAAATCCAGATTTCCCAAAACAAAGCCAATCCAGTGTCATCTGTTTTAAGGTTGGGAAAGCCACTGTTGCCAACTCATCTGTGTAAGCTAAACAGAGAACCAGGTGATTTCAGATACAATCAGTACTCAAAGCACTTTAGTGGGGTAAAAGTGAGCTGAAAAACACAGTGTTTCCTTTCCAGAACAAGCCACCCTTCCATGGAGGACATGTAATATTTGAATAATCTATACAGTTGTTGTTTTCAAACATTTCACAAACCTGAGATTTGTTCGTGTTGCTGGATGTATTGGCTGTTTGGCTATTTTGTGTTTTCCCACTTGACTGAGAGGATTCCAGTGACACTTCTTGTGACCCCACTCTGTTTGTGGTAGACTGACGACAACTCAATTGTTTAGAGGTTTTGCAAGGTGTTCCATCAGAATCCTTCAGGAAAATGTAAAGTATTAGTGAGTTTTTCTCAAAGTGAGTTCTCCTACAAGTGAGTGTTCCCTTAAAAATAAAGCTAGCAGTGGACAAACACTTAAAATGTGCTTATTTTATTAGATATTAAAATTCCTTCAATCCAGAATACTGAGTAAAACAGAGAGATTTAAAAATGTCTTGATGCACGATTCTGATTTTGGGATTTGCCTTTTATTTTTTAAATAGAATTCCAAAACAGATTTTTTTTGAAGGCTTTTTTTTTTTTTTTAAAGCATATGGCTTAGGACTACCAGTCCTTTTTCTGAAATACAGTTTTCCCAGAGAAAAGAGGACTGTGAAACTTTTTATCTACTGTATTCACCTTCTGTATGTGCTGTATCAAAAACACACTGGAACTTACATGTGTAGAAATTGCATAAGAGGTAACACCTCATGCAAGTTAGGATTCTGGATGAAATAACTAACTAGGATTCCAAGCTTCCAAAATGTATTCTGTAGCAATACAAATCAGGAAAAAAACCCCAAAGAAATTAAAAAAATAAAATCAGAAAACCTCTGTTACTTACTACATCACTAGAGCTGGACAGTGTAGACGATGATGACGATAAAGGACCTGATGAAGAATTTGAAGAATGTTTACTAAGTGTTTCTGAAGTTTTATTTCTAGGTTTTCCCAGTGCTTCATTCTCTTCAGCAAGATTATTGTTGCATTTGTCTAGCTGCTGAGTATCTACTATCAAGGTTACTCCATTACCTATTAAAAACAAAACAGAAGTATCACTACACATTAACTACTAAAATAGGCTGCGGGTTTTTTTTTTCTTTTTTTTTTTTTTTTTTAATATACCGACTCAGGTATTGTACATCTATTACATCCAGCAGGACACGTACAGACATTTGCACACGTATATACTTTTAATACATGCAGACACGTGTGCATGTGTTTGTGTGCACGTACGGCATGCAGCCAGCCAACACCTCACAGAGGGCCTGGTAGTTTCCTGACAAGATCCATTAACGCACATTAAGAAAATCAACAAGCTCTACCCACAGTTCAAGATGGAAATTAGAAAGCAGACACTGAAGGTATGAAGTTCAGATGTCCTGCTTCTTAAGATTGTTTCATGACATACTTCAACAGCACTCAAATACATAGGTTTAAATTCTGTTCCTACATGCCTAATACTCAGCAACTCCCATTTTTCTCCTACTGGAGCTGCTAGGGTCATAAGAACTCCCAACAAGTCTCGTTGCTTTGTAGGATACTCTACCCTGAAAATACGAGATACAGAACTCTCATATCTCACTAATTACTACCTTAATTAAAAAAAAAAAAAAAAAAAGACCTTAAATCTAAACTAAATCTACAAGAGGATCACTGCAACTGTCACCATTATCTTCCTGATAGGGGATTATTTTTATTTTTTTAATTAAGGTTTTATCTCACATAAGACACCTAGGAGTTACCTCTGACTTGCATTATATACATTTGTCACCCACTAGCTGTATTTGTATATAGAGCTTAATACATAGATCACAATAGGTAGCCAAGTATTACTCTGGAGCTTGCGGGACTGCACTGCAGTTGTCTGCCATTGCCAGGGGGTACAGCAGTGCCACAAGGCTGGTAGAACACGAATGGCCCAGAAGCACATTCAGTTTACAAGGGCAGTGAGGGAAATCACTAACAAAAGCTTTAAAAACAAATAAACAAAATCCCAACATAGCCTGAAGACTGGGTAGTTGTGTCACCTTCTCTGATCAATCCCTAACAAGCGAAGACCTCTAGCTGGCCACATTCTAAAACTGAAGAGTATTAAAATTAATTTGAGAACTTCCAGACAGCAGAGACACCTACACCAAAAGAGGGTGGCCACTGGCTGGTGGAATCAGAAGATGGGCAATGAAAATAAAGATGATTTTAAAGGACATCTTCAGCAAGTTCTCTGGCTAGATGTTGTGTTTCCATTTGTTAGTAACAAGAATTATGATTGGCATTTCAGGATTTTTCTGTGTAAAAGACTTATTCCACTTATATGGTCAATCCTGGTTTAAATATTGCTTCTGCACACATAGACTACATTAAACTTCAAAATGAAAACCTAAAGAACATAGGCTAAGGATTTAAACTAGCATTCCCAGTAATTATTTTTAAAACCTTGTCCATATTTAAAGGACAAAGGAAGTGTGACAGTAATAACACGTGTAACTTCAATTGGAAGTTTTTCAAAAGTCTGCTTTTGCAAGCCAGCGCTCTTTACAGACCTCTATGCTGACCAAATCTATCGCAGTAGAACAAACATGTGGTACAGCCTTATTACTCTTGTACAAATCTAAACTTTGTGGATGAGAACCCTAGTCCATCACTACTGAGCAAAAACCATAATTTCATACCAAGATGCATACATTGCCTTATGTGGGGCAAAAGCAACCACAAAATCTAGATGATCAAAACATGCAGGAAGTTTCCCGCTATCAGCCAGGCTCAGTCAAAACCCACCATTACACGAAGACTCTGTCCGACTCTGCATTCCCCACTGCTTTGATATCCAGTCTCTGTACGTGGCCACTTCTTGCGTTACTCTAATTATTCTACCTAATATACTGTAAAGCAGGAAAAAAACAAAAACATCACTGTGATTAATTTTAAGACACACAAAATATAAGCAATTAATGTCTGAGATTTAGACTCATAACATTTACCTTTCCGTTTCGTTGTTAGGATAATATTTAGCTATTGGGGAAACTGCATGGCTCAAAACAACATAGGCATAATCAAAAGCCTGTTTCACTTGCATGGCACCATAGGAACTCCTCCCAACATCATTACCTTAAAATAAGAATATAATTAAATAAATAAATAAGATTGAAACCGTAGGTATCTCCGTTCAGACAGGAGACAGTATTTTTTAAAAATTGCTCTTAAGTCCCAACTCGCTGCAGTTACCTCTTGTAGAGCAAACCGGATTAGTGATGCATAAATATTTGAAAGAGCTTAAAAGACCTATACATATTTACATGCACAGAAGTCCGAAATAGCAAATCTCTGGGTAAAACTCCAATAAAGAGAAAAAAAAATAATAATCCTGTACTGCATATATTACCCGTAATAGTACTGTCCCAATGACATTCTTCTAGATCAGAAATACATTAACTTTTTTCTATGAACAGCACTTGACCCATCATTTCAGAAGCCACCCATTCAACAATCTTAGCGTAAAGGGAACGCTACACAATGAAACCACTATGTATTTATGTGACTTTACCGAATCCAACAGGAGACAGCGCGTAAGAGTATACATACATTATAAAGTGCAACTGTGCCACAGGCAAGCACAAGCTTGAGAGGAAGCAAGTGCACATACAGTGCATTCAGCCCACACTCAGGCCCACGCCGCCGCAGCTTTGTTGCTGTTACCACAGCGCACGTGACAGCTGTTTGGTGTGCCTTCTCATACCCTGCCTCCCGACTGCAGTACAGGCATGCTCTTGGATGACACAGAAACTTTTGGTAGGAACATGTCTTAAAAGAAAATTATTCTGTTTCACATACATCTTGTGTTCACAGACATGAATGAGGTGCTTCCATTGGGGTTTTGATTGTCATTCTATGCTATATTGAACTCCCCTGGATTAAGCATTTGCCTCATTTTTTCTGAGTCAATATGTTAAATCTTGGTTTATAAGGATACCTGGCTGTAATGGATCTTCAATATACAGCATTGATGGTCTGTAGCCATCCAGCATGCTTTTTTGCACTTCATCCTTGGCAACGTAAGAGCCACCATCCTTTATTCGGATTCCAGTCTTCAGATAATTGAAGTGACGTCCATATAATTCAAAAAACTCTATTAAAAGAACACCATAGTTGGCATTGGGCATACAGGCATCTTCCCTGGGATGCAGCTATTAAGAGAGAAAAAAAAAATTTTCTTCAGACTTCAAGTGCCTCTAAGTGCCTTTTCTTTTTCACAGCAAACACGTTTGAATACAATCATGAATAAAACATAATATACGAAGCAAACATGTCTAAATATAGTATTTTCCCTTGATAAAGCAGTTTTGCATCTTTAAAGAAAGATGCTATCAAAACTTTTTATAAACTAATTACCTCTTAAAAATAAGGCTGTCAAGTACTGAAGTTTTTGTATGTGAACTTCCAGTTCAGTAAGTGAACTTCCAGCACTAATGGCAGGGTTCTCGTTAAAAAGGTGAAGATATTTACACTTCACAAACCTGGGTTTGCAATACAAAATACAGGCTTCTAATATGCACAGCCGTATAAGTGATCGCCTCTACTGTTAAGTACTCAGCCTGAGAGAGGATGCACAAAACCAGTTCATAACCGTAACAGATACAAAACCTGACTTCTGTTTTTGCAGGAGCAAATGGAAATGCTATTAGTCAATATAAGAAAAAATTGGGGTTGGGAGATGTTTTGGTTTCTTTAGAAAAAAATATGCCTGTTGCCTTTACTTCTTTTGTGCTCAGCAGGCAACTGCAATAGGGCTCAGCAAACAGGGAGCTCCAGTTCAAGGCTCAGGTTTAAGAGTAACTACAATCTGGAACAGACATACACACACACACGCACACAGTTACACAGTACCATTCAGTACAAAAAAAAAAAAAAAGAACAAGGTGGATAAAGCCAGAACTTGGCTACTTGGTATTTCTACAGCATTTTTCTCCCCCTGGCACAACAATGCGTATTTAGCTCACGCATTTTCTTCTCTTAGATTTAAGAGAAAGTTGTAAAACATGTTTATTTGATCTCAGCTTAAAAACCCAGACAAACAAGCAAAAATCCATTGCATTCATTAAAGTACATACAGGGTGTACCACCGGGAGAACAACTGTTATACAGGACAGCTGCATCTAACACTAACCTATGTAGCTCATTCCAAATAACTTGCACAATAGTCAAGTTATTTTACCCTGAATGACACATGTGCCTGGTATTGATACACCAACAGATGTTCCAAGCATCTCTAATACCAAAAGAACCAGTATGGGAGAAAGAACAGAAGACAGGTGGGATGTGTTGATTTTTAAATGAAAAGCGGGCGCAAAACCACAAACAGGATAGCCTAAATGATGAAATTTAAGGATTGATTAAATTCCTTCTTAATGTAACGTCCTCTTCCACCAACGGCATCAATAGACTTCATTAAGCTTACCTGAAGGAAACTGACAGCCATTAAAAAAAGACTGTAAGAACCGATTCCACCTGTAAATACTTCGTTAAGGTCCCTCTGCAACAGGAACTGTTTCAATACTAAAACTAGATACGGTAATACAGGGTATTTCTGAAAGAGAAAAACAGAGGTGTCAGGACACTGTGATGCATATACAGAACGCGCTAAGAAAGCATATTGAAGCTGTCTGTTATATTAAGTCTCAAAGCTAAGTATAATTCTAACTTCTGTTTAGTAACACAGGAGAAGCCAAGGGCTCTGCCTGTAATCAATACTGTTATTTTACCTCTTCAACTCTGCTGGCAGCTATTAACAATAGAAAAACGTTATTACCTCATAAAATCAGAATGATTTTGTTTGAATATATAAATACACTTGCTTTTCTCATACAAGTGAAAAGGAGAGCAAAGAAGATACCCACATCTGTAACAAAACCTTCCTGCTACAACAGGGACTTCAGGTGCCCAGAGTTCCAAACAGTCCTCCAAAATCGCTACACCCAGGTAACATTTTCAAAGGAGCTAAATACTTACCTTTGGGTAACTGCTCCTTCAATAGCTTTGTCCGCATGGGTTCCCTTAGAGGCGTGCATATGCTGCACGTGCGGAGGACACGGACCTTTTGGACAGCAGTGGAGGCTGGGGCTACGCCTGCACTCTGTACACCCCCTCACAGGGGAGGGGGCAAATGAGGCTCAATAAAATCACTGCTTTTATCAACACAGAGCTAAAAGGTTCCTTAGTGTCAGAGATGTGGATCATGGCATCTGTGATTGCAAAAGATCAAAGGGAAAGAATTTCTCCAAGCACAATTCTGCACGAGTCTAACGGTGAGCAGCAGGAGCCCTACCTAACCGTAGATCCCAAGATCACTTTTTCGAACTATTAAGAATTTACAGTCACAAGCTGAAGCGTGGAGTATCAGTATATACCCAAATTCAAAGACAGGATTTTTCTCGGGAAACAGCAAACCCTTAATTAGGGCTTCAGCTGCCTCAGACTTCCTACGTGAACTAGATGAAGAGAAATTGGCATTTCCAAGGGTAATAGTGAATACGATGCCTCAGCTCGGTATTCAAAGTTACGTGGGACAAAATAAGACCCAAGAGAATTCCCTGCAAGTGTTTTATAGAGATCCTCGAGAACACCGATGAAGTCAGCTTGGCAAGCACACATAAGTTTTCTCCAAGTCCCGCAAGCGACCCTCCGCAGCAGCGCAGCCACGACCTGCCGGCGTCAGGGCCGAGTGCCACCTCTGCCCAGCACACCTGGCTCGGCTGCCCGCGCCCCAGCCCGGCTCTGGTGCAGCACGGCGGCACGGCTCGGCTCAGGCCGCTGCCAACACAGCTGTGTGGGAAAGCGCCACGTAGGAAGCTTCGCTGGGAGCCCCTCCGCTTCGCTCGGGAGCTGCTGTCCACCTCAGCTGTTCCCCTCTGTCTGCCTGAGCCACGCTGCTGCGCGCCGACGCCGACCCTGACCCTAACCGCCAACTTGGCGGCATCAGCCTCGACCTCCTCACCGAGGCTTTGTCTGCCAGCCGCCGGCCGGACAGCGAGCTGGCCCTGTCACCGTGCCTGCTCTGCTACACAACCTGGGGTACCACGGGGCTGCACCCCGCAGGCAGCGCCCCTGCCCGTGCCCGCCACGCGGGCCCCGCTCTCGCCATGCCCTGACCCAAGGCCAGCGCCGCCTCTCCAAAGGGCTTCAAACACCCCGGGTGGCAGCAACACGCCAACACAAAAACGTTTCCCTTCAGGCCGTCAAGGGAAGGCTACCCCCTACCCTGAAATTAAGAAGCACACAGGCAATTTTGGGCAAGTATGCAGGGCCTTATGGACTCACCTAGAAATAAATTTATATGTGGAGCGTAAGAGAAATACAGCCCCTGTGCTGTGGCAGAAAACCAAACACAGCCTGCCTGTTCACCGCAAGGCACTGCAACAACAGGCATCGCAACAATGTAAATGTTGTAAATTGAAAAAAAAAAAAAGAATGTAAAAACTGAACTTAGCACCCAAATTCCAAGTAGGCATCTTACAACAGAGAATCTGGGTGTTTTCGCTCCCCAACGAGGAGCTATGTAGCACAAAACTGTCGGTCTTGATGGAGCAGCAAATGGCCGGCCGGCACGACCGACTGTGTTCGTCGGGTAGAGGCTGAGAGAGGAAAGGACCCTGCACCCACCCCACCTTCTCACCCCGAACGCGGGTGCCAGGGGCCTCACGGCACAAGGAGCAAGCAGGAGGGCTATGTAAGCACACCGGTGAGACTATGCGGACAAGAACTCAGATTATCCTACTGAAATTCAGAACAAAGATTTTTCTTTTGTGTCCCTCCTTCTACAGGTTAAAGAAATAGGCACTGTAGAAGCAAACTGAGCTACTGTCATACTTGCTGCTAAACATACATAAAGGAACTGAAGATTAACAAGTTGGAGGTCATACATTCAACTCATCAGCAACTGAAAATTCCCCAAAATCTAGAAGACTTCTTGCAACTCAATGATGTTATTAAAGCAGATGTACGTGACTTCTAACCCTTATGACTGAAAGTGAAGTGTTTGCCTTATTCAGATTTATGGAGTTTTCTGAAGGAGTTTTACCTGTCTAGCTGTTGAAATACCTCAATTCTCCTGCTGTTCATTACTTTGGATAAAAAAACCAAAGCACTTAGTAGTAGAACAGTAATACCTAAGCACTTGAGACTGAACTGCACTTCATCTCCCTACGGAGAACATGAAATTCCAAGAAAAACTTTCTACTGCTTTTATGAGACATTTACTACGAGTGTTCAGTGCGCTGAATAGGGAAAGGGAAGGGAAAATAGTGTAATGATATTTCAAAACTTTACATACAAAAGCAAATCAATCCTAACAAAATGATCCCACATATTAAACAAAAATAACTGTGATGTATCTATGATAAAGGTATTATGAATCCCTGAACAGTAACTTACTAAATTTAACTTATTCTACTTCGTTAGCATTTGCACACTGAAACGATATTCAATCTAGAACAAGATAGTTCCTACTTTCTCAGGAACATGTGGTTACTACTAGTCTTAAGTTCAAGGAACCTGGTCATTGTACCACTGTAACTTCTCCATACTTTCCTTGTACGTTTTACTACCTTTATGCCTTTTAGGGCAATATACCTAAAACCCAAGAACGTCACACACCAGTACCAGAAAACAAAGAATAACAGAGTGAAAGCCTATCTCTAGGAAGGATGCAATCAAACTAAAACAGAAAATCAAATTAAGTCATCAAATATTCAGCTCTGTAGTTCTACTATAGTGTTGCCTAACCTTGATAAAATCTTTGATGAGCTGGGCTGCTTTAACCCCATTCTGTACATTAAAGCTTATATCAACTTTTACTTCAGTGAAGGAATCTGTCAGTTTGATAATAGGTACCTGCAAAAGAAAGACAGATTCAGTCAATACAGATTTCCAAGACACGTTTGGTTTCATTCATACTTATGTGCACCAGTAAAACTGAAATGTTTTATGAATGTGTAAAGAGGAGGTAGCCAGAGAAAACAGGACTCCCATCTATTCACTCTCTCCTTACCAATCTGTTTACATAAACTTCGCTTTTCTAACTCATAAATGCTATTTTCAATTTACTAATGTGTTTAACAGAACTTAACACTTCATCTTCAAAGCGATTAATTTTAAATTGTTTTTAGTCAGTTCCTGGTGCAGAAGCATAGTTCCAATGGGAAAAACGAACACCAGAGGGAGACAAAAGCTTAAGAAATAAAGATAAATGGTAATAGATACTCTCAAGAAAAGACACACTCATGTCATTGTGGGTCATTGGTTTCTCACCAAAATTACCTTCAAACAAGCAACACGATATTAAGAGCACTCTGACATATCTCCACCTGAGTGATTTCCAAGTTACCTCTCTCTGCTAATAATAGCCATCAATTAGACACCTGTCTAAACCCCACCACTCTACATACTCTTACAATTAGCAAATGGTAGGAAGTTATAATGGAACTAATCCTATCCTGCGCAAGACACACCATTACATATTTATTATGAAAATGTACTACATTTGCTGATGCGCAGTAAGAAAAAAATAAATAATTTACTTATGTACAAACTCAGTCCAAAAATTCACAAGTCTAATCACATTAACTGCAACAACTGCTAGTATAATCTCACTTAAAAGCAAGTGTATGTTGTGGAATATGGAAAATCTAATGATTTTCCCAACAGAAGAAATGCTTCTGTTGCAGCACTATCAATTATTTTGTCAGTAACAAAACCCATACTAAATAAAAAGGTTCTATTGATTCTATTTCAAATTTATACATAAAATAGTTTCTGCTTAAGAAAATTCATCCTTTTAAGCAAGATCTTTCTTTGATTAGAAATTTAGCTTAGAATAAGGAAATACCCTCTTCGCCCAAACTTACAGTTGCTTTATCTAAAACCTTAACTGAGTTTTCATCTGCTACATTGTGCTTTCTAAGAGCTTCTTCCAGGGTCCAAAGAGGTAATGTCTCCCATTTTCCAAACACAACTAGATCGATATCACTGAAATGAAAAGAAAATAATAGATTTATTCAAATTAAAAGACCAATACAGTTAAAAGAAAAAAAAACCTGACAACCACACATAACTAGAATAACGCTGACAGAATGTGGCTTAACCAAATAATTGATTCTTAATTTTCTGAGGAAAGGGGTGGGGATGAACTCTTACACTTGTGGAAACACAGAACACTTCAGGTTACCGAAGGGAGCGGACAGATACACACACAAATCAATCTGGGTCATCACAGCACCTGTGGGTACATGGTAAGCAGCTGGCCTGTAGGGCCAAGAACAGGGAGCAGGGAAGGAGAGAGGAAAATGTGGCAACTTTGACTTCAGGAAGCAACAAGCCGTTAAATAAGATCAAACCAACTAATTAACTCTAGTCACTAACTCAGCTCCTTGAAGAGGTGTCTCCAACCCACCATGCTGCCTCCCTATGCACATACACATTCCATTTGGCTACACAGGGAGCTGGCACCCTAATTCAATGCCTAAACTCAAACTCAAAAGGTGACTGGCATTCAAACTGAAGCCAGTGAAGGCTACTGTGAAATCCTGAGCTTTTTTGTCTTTGCTCCTCAACTTCTTCTTTGATTTACCCTGCTTGGTTGGGAACACGAAGGAGGCCAGCATGTAACTCTACGGTTATACCAGCAGGCTGCTTCAGTGATATGAAAACCTGCGTAACAGCAAACACGAAAAAGAACAGGAACACTTCTTCCCTCCCAACAGATTCTACAGGTCTGCTGATTCACAAACAACACTGCTTTAACAATGTCAAAGAAACTACATCTGCATTAATGAAGTAAGTCTTGCCGACCAGCAGCATCAGCAGCAGGCAAGTTCAGCAGCAGTTCAGCTGCACACCATCCAGCTGACAGGGACAGGCAGCACTCAGCCAGTTCCAGAAAATTATGTTCAAAAGCCGCCTGGAGAGCAGGAAATGCTGCTGGACACTTCTCTTCTGAACTAAATTAGTGTTAAACCCGTTACTGATGCTGACAGTTAACAATGGGAGACATTCTTCTGATACACACCAAGAGAGAAAAAGCAGCTCTGTTGCCACCTTGAGTACAGGCATTGTCTGCAAAACAACACAGAGATCCAGCAGCTACCCAACCACGTGCCCAAACCTTCAGTACCAGCTTAAGTAAGAGGATATAAGGCACATTCTAACACAGAGTAACAGAATTAAAAACACACTGTAGGTCTTTCTGAATCTCAGAACCTGAAATCTACATTAACTATGCAGTTAGTGGCAGGTAGGGAAAACCTAGGGCAAAGGGAAGCCTTGGCAGAAGGCAGCAGTGAATTAACTACCGACATACAAGTGCTGGTTATTTTGAAAGTTTGGCAAGTACTGCCACAGGCAGGTTTTTTGTGGGTTTATGTACTGTGTTTAAAGTATCTGCATTTGTTCTCCCACAGAAACTTGGTTGAAACAGCATTTTTGTTACATCAGTTTCAAAACAATCAAGCAAATATAGCAAAGAACTATTGCCATCAGTCATGTGGATAAGAGTATCTCTCTTGCGTTATCAGCATCCAATCAAGTTTAATCAGGCCTATTTGAAATCAATGAAAAAAGGCCAAGAACAAGGCCCAATGTGAAAACAATGCGTATTTGTACACCTTACTTCAGACTTGCTGAACAGAAACAGAGCAATTCAGCCTACCTGCAACTCCTTAAACTGAAGCAGATACTAACGCATCCGTCAGATACTTTCTGTTTGATAACTTGGGTATCCAGCACTTGCAGCCGGTGGTAGGTATTAATTCCTCACGTTCCCAAAGTACAGAACTCAATTCAAGTGTTAACTTCAGACTTACGCTGTTTAAATGCATTTATCACCTGCAGCCATTTAAGCCCTTCATTCTTTCTCTTTAATTGCCAAACCCACAATTTCTACACAGAGGATACCAGTGTCACCGATTAATCACTTTTCTTTATGAAAACTAGCAATAAATTTGGAAAAGGCAGATGTTGACTACTGTACAGATTTCACAAAAGCAGACTGAAAGAAAAAAAAATCAGTTCTCTATGTAATCTTTTCAGTGCCAACAGTATCATCAACAAGGTAACATTACATGTTTCAATTTAACCGTTAGTGGAGATAAAATTTAGCTTTTTTTCTAAGGCCAACCTCTTTCTTTGGTTCAGTCACTTAATGAAGCCAAATCACAAAATAAGCCTTTTTTTGACAACATGGTAATTCAGACCTTTTACCAATACATGTAAAATCTATACAGATACATGTATTATAGCTAAGTCTCAATTACTGTATTTCCATACACTTTGCAGAGTACTAATAGCTTAACACTTTTTTAATATGACAAGTATACACACAAGTAACACAGATATTGAGAGATCAGATAAATCACTACAGGGGTACAGGTTCAACAGGCTATCTTTTCTCTTTTACAGAATTTACACTGAAAAATTACTAACCTTGTAGGTAAATATAAACCAGTTTTAAAACTTCCAAATATCTGCACCTGAAACACAAGAACACAATACATGAGAAGACATTTTCAGGCTTTGGAAGACAAGTTCTATTAAGTAAAGTAAATTGTAAAGGCTGGTTATTGCTACCCTCCATTGGTAGATTTTGGTATTGCTAACAGGCACATTCTGAAGAGAAGTATTGTATTCTTTTCTGTTAACGCGTTTCAGGTTAGTAATGTCTGTTGCTTTGTGTACTTTAAAATAAAAATTAAATCACTATCCTTTTTTTTTTCTGAATTACAGAGCAAGTAGCACAACTGTGTTTACTTCTGCTTAAACAACAAACTAAAAAAGTTTCAGATCCCACAGATTTAGTTTATTATGCTAGATTTTTACTAGCACTGGAGGTTTAAATAATCAGGTTTCCACTGTAAGCTGTCCGAAACCACGTTCTCATTAACTTAGCCAAGCCTCCCAGGGAGATCAGACTCATGTGCTAAGTCTCAAAGGGGAGTGGTGAGACTTCAAAGTAAAAATATCTACACATTTGGACTAATTTTCAATCAGACAGTCTTCTGATGTCTTTTCTAAGGAGCCACCTTACAGACTTGCACATTCTGCTTTAATAAGCCTCATACACTAGCTTGATAGCCACCTATCTGTGTGTAAAGTGACCCACTTCTTATGTTTTTCCCCTTTGGGATAAGAAAAAAGGGGAAGATGGGAAAAGATGATGTTTTGTAAGTAAGTGTCTTGATACTTTAGTAGACTAAGAAGCAGTATGAGTGCTTCCTCACGATTACTTTTTTTATCACTTCACTCTTTTTATCCCCTCACCCCCACGCCCACCAAAAAGCACATGCTGGCAGGAAATTTAATATTGAAAGTTCACAGCTTCTCAAACTAGAAAAGACTGCGAGAGATGCCACAGAACTAGCATCAATATCGTACTAGATCTTGATAAAAGCATAAAGGCATCACAACACTAGAAACATAATAATAATTATTATTACTATTTCTAATCCAGGATAATAATAAAAGCATTCTCTGTGAAAGTGTTTGGGTTCAATCAAATCAGGATTTATTTGGCCGTCAAAAACATTGAGAAGTGCTTTTGCACAGTAAGACAACCACTGATGGATTCGGAAAAACTAAATGTGCTTTTACATTATCAAACAAAATAGTGTGTTCAGCTGAACAGCGGAGAGAGCCTTTACTGAATAAACAACCCTGTAAGCACTCATAAACTTACTGATACAACATATATGACCTTTACCAAAAGGAATGAGACAACATCTGCTGTTGTACAATAATTTGGAGTATAAGAAACACTGAATTATTATAAAAGAAACCCACACCCACACTTCAATCCCTCTCTCATCAAAGCTGGAAAGATGGAAGAGGAAGTGGGGAAATTAGAACAGAAGTTTTAAAGGATTTTAATTTATTATTGAATTGGAATTTAAACTGTTGAAGCTCTGTAGCCATGTACATACTTAAAGCATCCCAAATATGGGACACTATTACGACTTGAGATATGAGCATTAATTTCTGTGGTGTGCCAACACTGCCGATTATGCTTTTGTTCTACGTGGACAGAGAGATGTATTTGCATTCATAACATAACTTAAGACTTCACAGTACTGCAACAGACTCCTTCAATCCCTGTATGTTATTGTTACTATTTATCCTACATTTCTGTGAACTTGTTCATACTAAATTCCGAAGTTCTTGAAGGAGCTTTGCTTATGGTATGTGTCCAAATATGTCTTGACTATGCACAACTTGGAAACGCACAAAAGCTTGGAAAGTCCTTGCTATCAAAATCCCTCCATCAAACCAAACAAAAAGAAATAGAAAAATCTCTGTAGCCAATTTAAATTTCCCCTTCTTGTACATCATTAAGTAGAATTTTCTGAAGCTTGTCAAACTAAATAGAGTTAATTTTTCTACTTCCATTCGCAATCACAGTATTTTCATAACTGAAGCATGCGAAGTATACAGCATTACCTCTTTTCAGATCTACGAGGCGCCACACAATACTCGGACACAAAGCCGAAGGCACTATGACAAATGTATCCTAAATTCCACTGTATAAGTACTTACTTGTTCAATAGTCAAATTTTCATATTCATCCGGTCAAAAAACTTTTTCTTAAAATGCTTTCATGTAATGTTTTGGGTTGTTCAGTTTCAGCGTAATTAAAGCCTTTCTTACGGTCAGAGCCTTGCTGATGCCAAGAACAGTTCTCACTTACTAGGAATGTTTCCTTCTAAGCACATTCCCTTGAGTAAGAGAGCAAATGACACAATTGCTAACTTCTATAAATAAAGTAACAGTTTAGGATACCTAGTTTTACCCCATCCTCCATCTGCTTTTTCAGCCTTTTCCTAAGTGGAACAGGAAAAAAAAAAAAGAAAAAAAAACGCATGTGCACAGACACATTCCACATGCTCTCTATACATTTAGATGCATGAAGCCTAATTTTCATTTTCTTGGTATCTGATTTTTATAGAGCATGTCTTACCTACGTGTTTAGTGAGAAACTACAAATTAAATGTGTATGTTTAACTTACAAGTTTGTTTTAGCTGGATTCACTGCATCTATGACTGAGAATGAACAGCTTAAACATTAACTTATCACTTTACACTACAGCTAACGCTGAGGACATTGGACCAGGTAACACTCCACCTTCCCAGAGCGTGTACTCAAAACTTAAATCTTACAAGTAGCTAAACCAACAGATTTCCCAAAGGTTAGTGATTAACTCAGACGACTGAAAAATTACAACAAAAGACTATCAAAGTCAAACACAGTTGAGTTCAGCAGTTGTTCTCAAGCAGATCTGTAAAGTATTAGAAAAATAGCATTACAGTAATTTCCAGATTATAACCTGGCGTGCTGAACTGAACTGAACCATCGTTGAGTTCCCTTCTAGCCTCCAGAAAAAGGAGAATTCTTCCTTGACATAACAACAGCAGACAAAATGCAGTTAGGCTCTGAAGAGCAGTTACTGACTTGAGAAAAAGGAACTGGCATGCTCTTGCTCTCTAACATTTTCAAGAACAGCACATAAAGCTGGTCATGGCCATTTTAACAGGCACTAACTGAAAAGTGAACTTCAGTTTTCAACTACACAATGTGTGCTTCCTCTCAGTCACGTTACAGGGTAAGCCCAGTGGTCAGTTGTCACTTGTGGTAGGGCTTGCAACTTGCTTCCCCTTAGTGACATCTTCTCTAGGCTGTAGCAATCAGTTATTTTGGTGAAATCCCCTACTACAAGCCTTTGGCAGGGTGTACCACAGCATGCACTGTTTCATACCTGCACTGCTTCCTCTGCCATTGCCTGTCAGACTGGCAGCCCACTCCTGCTCTTGATTAGAGTCTACAACACTGTTCACTGGGTGAGAGGACAGCAGTACACCACCTGTGAGGTATGCTCAAGTCTCTTACACTGTTCCCTTGGAAAGGTTATTGGTTTTGCTCAGAGAAAATTATCAGACACGTGTAGTACTGACTCTATCAACCTCCTGTAACTGCAGAGATGGCTATCGCTGAGCGGAGAGTGCTCCTTCCATACTATACATCACTAATACGATGCCCATAACACAAGAACCACCTTGAAAATATGAGTATACTTTACACACAAAATCACACGCCACATAAATACAGCTAACACAGAATTCATATTCTGCCAATTTCTAAAAACACATTCCAAAACACAGGTTAAGAAGATCCAAAATGAACAGTGGGTTTAAGTCACTCACATCAAAACACTGTCTTTCACTATGGCAGGATCGAAGTGCATTTCTTAAAAGATTCTGCCGTCTGAATTTGGTTTACTATTCCAGCTAACAAGTCTTTTATTTTCAGCTACTGTTATCTACAGATAAATGACTACGGCTACAAATCTCCATTCTGGAAATGAACACCATGTTAGCAGAGGGATAAAATTAAACTATATTCAATTATGCTAAAAATCCAACCGAGTCCCCATAAAACCATCTTGAGTTGTAAAAGCAACTTCCCTGGCTTCTCTTTGATGCAACCCTTATTAGAAAAAGCACAGCTCTGCATAGAAGAAACTCATTTCAATTGAAGTACTAGGCAAAACCCCATCTTCAGTGGAAAGAGGCAGTACAGATTTTCAGCTCAATACATAGATTTATAGACTTGCTTGTTCCTGTACAAAAAACAAGTTCCTTTAATTTTGTAAGATATGCCAATTTAGTCTAACTACCCATTAAGAACAGCATGGTCTACGTAACGTGGCGTTGCTGGCATTCCACCTTAATAGACGTATTCAAGACTGCAGGTCTTTGGGCTAGAAGCCCTGCTACTAGTGAAGATATGAGTTTCAAAAGATTTATTTTTTTTAACACAATACTTATCAGGCATGCATGCATGTCTGATACGTTCCTATTTCATCTTAGTAAATGAATATTAATGAAACTACATGTTGTCACACCTTATACCCTTTGTTTGACTACAGTAGGTCTAGTTTGTCTTTGTTCCTATGTGTGATAGAAAAAGTTGACCTTTTTGACCAGAAATCCTTTTGGTTTTGTTTTGGTTTTTTTTAATATGGAAAAATAAACATTATTTTCATTGTTGAATACTTCACAAAGTAAACAGGCACAAAATGTTGCTTTTATATATTAACAAATAGAACAGTGTCCTACTCACATCTGCATTAGGCCAGAGCTCTTTTATAACGTTTTCTATCCTGTTCACCACTTCCATCCGCATTCTCTCTTCTTCAGGTCTGGGAGACATATACTTATAAAAGTCAATGATTTCTTCATGAAGACTAAGAAAGAAAAAAAGAAGAAAAAAAAAAGACAGAAAGTCAGGAAAAAACCCACAGGAGAACGAAATAGCAACTACTCTAATCAAACATGCTTTTTAAGCTCCTAGTTACCCATTTAGTTAAGAGGCAGTTGAAGAGTAGCGTGCAATGAAAAAAAATTTCCAGATTTACAACACTTAGTAATGGTTAATTTCACGTTAGTTTCTTAAGCCATAGGTCAATATTGTGCTGCATTTGCTGAAAGTGCGGAAGCAAATCTAAATCCAAGCGCCTTCAATTCACATTGAAAACCACACTCTGTATTTTAATGCCAGCATAACACAGAAATGGTTTGGTCTTCAGCTAGGAATGCAGCTGTAAGCTCCGAGTACACACTTTCCAAAAATTTAAACAGGAGGTTTGCAGCCAACGCTTCCTAGTCAGCCCCTTGGCACCAGCTAGGGAGTTTCAGGCATCAGTCTGTGTTCAGTACCGAGCTTTTAAAAAGTTGATAGTAATTGTGCCAGTACTCGAGCTAGAAAAACTGCTTCTTTTTACTGCTTAGAGAAGACGCATAAACTACATATGCACTCGCTCCCCATAACAAGAAAATATGTAGTACAAGTGCAGAAGTGGTGGCTCAGAAGAATAAGTGATTGACAGACAGTTAACCCATATATTTGACAGTTTACTGTATTACATGTGCTTCTCACAGTCAGTAAGTTATGTTTAGACTGCCTATTATTAGAGCTGAAATGAAAATGTCTTCATACAGTGCCACAAATTTCTATGCTTCTGTAGTACCATCAACACATCATCCTCTTGACTAACAACGTATTTAAAAAAAAACAGACACAACCCTTTCATTTCAGCCACAGAGCAGCTAAATTAATTTCATTTGTTTCCTGCAATGGCCATTACAGTAATAGCTATTTTTAAAAAATGTATTGTTTCTGGTTACCACGTACAACTGCATCTCTCCTTAAAGCTCTGAGGGACCATCAGGACAGAGCAATTCATTAAGAGCAAGCCCTTAGATGAGATGTGGAATCTAATACTTCCCCACTGTACACACAGTTAAATAAATCAAATGTTAATAACTGGAAGTTGTATACAGGTGTCAACAAAACAAATTAAAATATCTGAAAGTTGTGTTTAACAGAGTCAGGGTAAGGACAGAACTCAAACTATCTGGCATTATGTTCTTCAATACTGCAGCGTTATGAACAACACAAGCTTCTTTGTCTCCGAGACAAAGAAATAAAATATTTACATTACTTTTCACTGAGTGTTTATTGGAATTCCCTACACACACACACGGCGAGGGGAATAATCATAAAAGCCTAGCAACTTGCGGCAGCCATCACCACAGCTCTCTATAGCTGATGCAAAGAGAAAAACTCCTCTGACAGAGTTCCTCCAAACGGAGATCCAGACAGATACCCGATTTAGCTGTTCCAAAATCACCTTTGGAGAAGCTTCTCCTCATTTGACACCTACAGAGGGAGACTTACAAACACTTCAACTAAAAACTAAAATAAAACAACCCCTCCGCAAAGATCTCCTGCAAAAATGCAAGGTGCCACCTCCCTCCTCTCCCCCGCCTTACTGCCACGCTGGCACCAGCACCGAGCCCCGCTCACACACATCATCTCGGGTACCACAAGGATGTTCTGAGCAACACAGCTGCAACAGGCATACCGATAAATGCTGTTTTCAGCATTTATTTTGACACTGCTAAGAAATTTCTTACCTCCTCCTACAGCTGCTTTCTTGCTTTTCCTTGGAAGCTTACAACCTGGGGTTAGCATGCACGTGCCGAACCACCACTGCCATCCCGGGCATGGGCTTCTCTGCCTCTTTGGCTTTTCAGCCACCTCCTGTTCTCCTGTTCTTCACTGCTATTCAACATACTGGCACTTAAACCTTCTTACAGCTATCCTCCTGTTGCAAGCATTGAATTCACATGAGAAGTGCGTGACAAAGGACAATCTGAGCACTCCAGCAACCAAGTTCACCCTCTGTCCCCACTGCCAGTCACACACACCGAATTGCTACTTCAGTCTCTGTGCATGACTATTAAGGTAGCATCCAAAACCAGGAGCAACAAGGAAAACAGGCAAAAACCCGATAATCAAACTCCAGAAAATACAAATTATTTTTCAACTGTATTTGGTGAACCAGCTTACAAGGAAGAGCTGGGAGTCAGCCCAAGGCTTCCTATCATGTCTGGCAAGCTCTTCACTTTCTTTGTGGGCTACACAGTGGGGAATTGATCAAGTAACACAGCCCCACTTCTGCCTCTGCTCCTTTGGACTAGCTGGAACAGGCTGGTTACACCCACAAGGCACAAGATTTGCCCCAGAGCAATGTTTTTAGTAACATAAGATCAAGTGCACGCATGCACTGCGTGCCATGAGGAGTCTCACCACATCATCTGCGGGCACTTAATGGCACAAGATGTGCTGGGATAATACCGAGAGACTATCCCTGGGGAGAAATTCATGTATGGCACAGCACAAATCCATACTGCCCATCATTAGCGGGCCCAGCTGCTCCTGGGCTTCCGCTTTACGGGAGTTAATTGTTCCCCTGCTCCATAAGGGAACTTTGGAAGAACAAGGCAATCAGAAATGAGGTCCCTGAAGTGCACAAAGGGCCAAGCCATACAGACACTGCAGTTCTCAGGGCACTTCTCTTTATTAACTCCACTGACACTCTTAATCGAGATAATTATATCAACTGGTGTACTCTTCAGAAGCTCATAAAATAATGATGTGTTGTCAGAATCAGATGTATTTCTTTTTTTAAAAAACATAAATAACATATGTATGCATCTCTTTCAATGGGATCCTTCTTGGTCTTAGCTAGTCATATAAAGCTTTATGGCAAAACAAAAAATTAAGCAGCATGCAAACACACGGAAACTTATATACTGGCACATGCACTGGATGTTACTAAACAAATGCAGATGTAGAAAAAAAATGAAATTTGAACTTTTTCAATGATAGAAGAAAGGCTTAGAGACTACTAGAGAAAGTTCCCATCAGCACACCAGTTGGAAATATTACAGACATATCTGTGGCTTCATCTGCTGCAAGACTGCATGCTGCTAGGACCGCCTGTGCTGCACGGAGCCACAGTGTGCAGAAGGCAGGCAGAAGCCATAAAGGCTCAAGACTACACCTAGAACCGTATTTCCCTGCCCAATAATGGCTGCTGCCAAGAAATAAGGGAATGATTAATTAAAGCCAAGACAAACAGAAGTAGCCACATGCAGATTTCAGAGCAGTACAACATGACTTAGAGGCGTGACTCCAATTAACGCCGAGTTAACTCAAGCTGCATTGAAAATTAAAACTCAAGGTTATTCACTGTCTTAATCAACATCTATTATAGTCGCTGCTTTTCAAAACAATTTGTTTGGATTAATGGAGTCTGTTTACAAGAGTCTCTAGTGGAATTTTATATCTTTAACCAAAATGAAGATCAAAGAGACTGAGAAGTTATTTTTGGCATCATAAACAGTATTTTATTATTTAATGCCATTACATTCATTAGTTATTTTAGATAAAAGTCCTTAAAAAGAGACTTGTTTGTAGAAGGAAATTATGCCGTAATAAACCTGATTTCACTATGGAGAGATACTTCATTTGGCTTTATAGTCATACTGAAGCATACCAACACCCAAGACCTACTTAGGATGCATGGAGAGAGGTCTCTGCAAGGCATAAGAGTATTAGTTTACTGGTTTTATTACAGTAAAGAGCAATAAACAACTGGGTCTTTGTCCTGTACTTCAGGAAATCTTAACACGTGGGGAAAAGAAAAATGAAATAGTCTCTTGCACTTTCTCTGACTATGTTCTAAAACAGAGTACTAGCTACATCGCACCCTGTTTTCAAGCCTGGTAAGCTGATTACATCCGAAGTTCACAGACAGAACACAATTACAGGGAAGAGAAGCCACTAAATTTAGTGGATTATAGCATCTGTTATGTTCATCTGACAGAGATAGTGATACACCATTAAAAAATAAATTATGGCTGCAAAAGTTGTAATCGCAAACTTCCCACTGTAACATCACTGAATAGCACCACGAGGAACACAAGCTTGCTAGACTCAAGCTGTTCAGGTGAAAAGCCCCAGCTTTTGTGCAGGTGCAAGTACTATGGAACACCGCGCATCACACCTCTTTCTTAGTTAGATCACACCTTACTTTATTTTGTAGCACAACTTGTGGGCTCTAAATGTGCAAGTCAGGATTTCAAACTCATTTACATATATCCAAGATGTTTTTCCAGAGCATGAATCTTAATGCACCTCTGGCAATCAATTAAAAAATAATCACGTATTAACAAAGTGTTATTTCTGTTTTATATGCACAACACACATACATGGACAAACACATACGCTTGACCGTACGCTGCAGTCACCTTACACATAAAGCAGCACACCTCGCTACTGCGGTACATCAGAACTGGAACCAAAAGCAACACTGCGAGGCATGTGGCTTGATGAAACCTAACTGGAGATACAAGAAGTTTCACTCCTTTGCACTAGGATCCTGATGCAGACTAAACGACCGGCCCGCTGTGCTCATGGATTCTGGCAGCTGGAGGAAGCCAGCCCGACACAGCCGATGCCCTGCGTGGGACCATGCCCTGGACCTCCCCTGCCTGCCCCCAGCAGCTGAGAAGCAGAGGCACAGTCCTGCTAAGCTGAGCAGCCAGCAAGGGGAAGAGAATTCTGACTGGATTTGTTTAATCACAGGATAGCAGTTACACGTTGCCTCTGTGTGCCCACACAGCAGTACTACTAACCAGAGTAGTAATTCTAAGGGAAAAGTTTCCTCCTTTTGTCATTCTGGAATCGTGTTATACTTCTACTCTCCTCTGGCTCTTCTTCACTCTTCATTTCACAGTAGAAATTATGCAGGCATGCATATTCTAATTTCTCTCATCAGGGTGTTACCCATAGCTTCTGCTCCAACTGTTAAAAACGAGCGGGTTAAAAATCCTGCTCATCCATCCCAAAGAGATTCCTCTGCCTTGGGCAAAAATATTCCTTTGCACAGGAAACGCTATTTGCAAACATCACTGAAGGTAATGTAAAACAATGGATATTAACCACACGCAAAAGAATCGTACAGTGCTCGTGCACTACTGTTTGCTCTTTGGCAGGTTTTTCTGAAGGAAGCATCGTTTTCAGAATCATGAAAATCTAAATTATTTAGAACCTCTGCGGATGGTGGTCAGAAGCAAGCAATGAACACACAGATGACTTCTACCTTCCCAAACTCTATGCTGTAACATGAATCACTTGTGATTTAAGACTCTGATTTTATATCCACACTTGGATGGGATATTTGCAATGTACCCCTGTAGCACTGAATACGCCTTTTGTATCTGAATTTTCTTTGGATGAATAATTCCTACAGGACAGTGTTTAGTCGCCCCTATCACATTAAGTCTCCTCTGGGGGGAGGAGGGGGCGGTGGGGAGAAAAAAAAAAAAATCAAAGGCAACAAAGGAAAATATTGTAGATTTTCAGGTTTATGGTTGTCTTTGGGGAAGAAAGTGAAAGAAGAGGAATCTGAGGTGTTTTAGCTTCCTGAAAGCATCAATAGTTGAGTCCTAACTGCATCCATCCCTCCACTCCCGAGAGGAAAGCTAGCATTGCACAGGAGAGGAGAGAACAACTTCAGTAATTCTGGTCCTTTGGAAGTTCCATGACTAAACAAAGCTCTTCCCTCTCCCATCTGCGACCTACTTGGTCCTGAAGTGGTTTTGAACAAAACTGTAATTAAGGCAAAGGAAAGACACAGAGAGCCCAATCCTCCCTCTCTCCCCCTCAGAATTATATATATAATTTTTTAATACTGATTTTAAAAGCAACATTGACACTCTACAAATGGGGAATCCAACAGCTTCCGAAATTAACTTTCAATTTTGACATTCAATTGACTTTCAATTCATCTCCCAGGAGCTTAATAAAATAATTTCTAGATTACTACTACCATCTACACGTGTTGAATAATGAAGCAGGAACAACAGCAGACACTGTAAAGAACATAAATTGTTTTCCCACCTACAAACTCAAGCAAACCAAACATAATATGAATCATCTGCTGAGATCCTCTCCCTACCGCCTGGGCCTGTGTAGCAGACAAATTCTTTTAATATTTGCTGTTTTAAGCTACTGAAAAAACACATAAGTGCATCTGCAGGTGATTTAACAGGCAGTTAAGTTTCACGTTGACTGATACATCAGTCCTCATAAGAAACTAAAATTGTGCATAATAAAGCAAACAATTTTCAAAAGCCTCAGAGACTTTGACCATCACTTTTATACCCTTAGTTACTAAACCATATCAATACATTATAGGTCACATATATTGAGCCACATATGCCCTATGGGAGCTTTAAAATTAAACATCCCAAAAGACATTCGGATCAGCAACCTGACAAGAACAGTAAAGCTTTGGGAGCTATGCTTTTGATATCACACATTTTTCCTCAGTTCAGTTCACCCATTTGAAATCCAGCTTCACAGACCATCTTTCCACAGTTTACATAAAGACAGACACGCGGAAAAAACCCAGGTATTCCACTGCCATATGATCACTAAACAGCACTAAAAATCAGGATACCTACTGCATAAACCGTTTCTCAAGACGCAAACGGAGAACTACACTTTGCAGAGGGCTAGGCAAATGAGATTTATTTCTGTCCCCCTCCATTAGAGCCAGGTGTTTGTTACCACTCCCTGGCTTCCCAGCGACCAGGTCTGTTATAACAGGATTACACAGGCCTCCCTAATCCATCTAGGGCAAAGTTAGCCAAGTTAAACCCCACCACCTTCACCAGTTCAGCTAAAGCAGCCAACTTCTCCTAAGCGTAGCGGGGCACCCGATGAGGTGCCCTGGAGGACAGCAGCAGCAGTCACTTCCACCCGGATGGCACTGGGTGAAAAGAGAAGTAGAAGATAAGTAGAAGAAACACCTTCAGCTGGCGTGTCCCAGAAGACCCCCTCCGGCCACCAAGCAATATCCGAGTAGCTTTCAGTATTCACCCATGAACAGCTTGACCCTTCCGACTAGCATTTGTCATCTGCTCAGTAATTCACTGAATTGCCTTGCAGGACCAAGGGAGGACAAAATTTTCACAAATGCGTTAAATGATTCAGGAACCTAGATCTTGTTTTTAGGACTAATGTCTTTCAGGATTAACCTAATCACTCCGATACTGAGTTTGAAAACACTTTTCTGAACGGAGTTAGTCCGTTCCCTTCAACAATTTATGGTGGACTGCGCAGTTCCCTCTTTCTTTCTCCCAAGAAACAGCCATCCCCCCAACCCCTCCCAAATTAACATAGGGGTTTTATTTATGTTCTGGATTTCACCTTAACTTACGGGTTTAACTGCATCATAAAAGGCACTAAAATAGCATTGCCTTATGGAAACAGCCAAAGCGTGGTAGAAATATATTAAAACATAAGGAGACAGAAGCAATGTGGGCCATTCTTTTCAATTATTTAAACTGTTATCTCCATCTTTTCTGGTTCTTATTAATTTTATAGATCCTTCACTTCAATCAGGATGAATGCTATCTTCTTTAAACTGATTCAAGCTATTTTTAATTAAAACTTCCAAGCACATTCTTTAGTCAAGAAGTAATGCAGGATTCTTTTTTTCCTTCTACTTCAAGGTAGAAGTGAGCATTTTTGTCTGTTTATAAATTGCAATGTGTGCTTTGTCTTCCTAAAATACACTCAGATGTGCTACAATTTTTCCCACAGAAATTTGTCTTTTAAGAGGAAAGAAAGTCCTACTGACCTTGAATTATAAATCAGCTGCTTGAATTAGTCCTACCAATAAGCAATCTGAAGTATAACTCTGCAACTGATCCATTGGCTTTTAAATCCATGCCTTACGCATACTCAGTCCTGCTCTCTATTTTTACAGCATTTCCAACTAAAACATCAAATGCCAACTGGAAAGACTATTTTGAGAAGTACCCTCACTTCCCATTGCTTTTTCTTTTTTTTAATCATACTGTACATAAAAACAATCTAGCTGAATCACTACATGTGTGGGAACAGCCTTCTGTTTTTTTCCCTGGAAAGTATCTACACATCATCCCTTCTTCTTATCTCTGTAAGCAAGTGCTATGAGAGTCTGCCGCTTCTCCTTCTTCCAGGCAATGCACGCCAAAGGCATGTGTTTTGCTAATAGAGAAGCGGGGGGGAGTTTAATAAAAATTAAGAGAAACTGCTACCTCAACTGAGCTGAAAGAAAAAGAACTAACAAAAGAACAAGATAAAGCAGGAGAGAAAGGTTTTGTGCAGGAAAAACAAAGTGGGAAGAGCAGAGATGGGAAATAGTTTTATTTCATAATGACAAAAAGGCTTCAACTTCAGTAATATCTAATTATCTTGAAACACACCAGTAATTCCAACATCTCCTATAAAATGCTACCACAAGGTTTTTCTTTAGCTCACTTGTAGAAAAGTATTAGTCTGTTGGAACAGTTACATATACAGACCAGCTATGCAGTTTGCAACCTCCTAATTTAAAATACGGTTATATATTTTTTTAAAGCCTCTAAGTTTCAAGTGCAAGTGTTAGCATGCACTTCCTACATTCCATAATTACAACTTGAGGTAAATTTCCAAACAGCTAAAACCACAGAGAAGCTAAAGGTATCTATTTCCTTATAGTGGGGGATTAGTAATTCCTTAGCCTGCCAATTCCCCTTGCTTAAAAACCTCTAAATCAAAAAGACTGAATAACAGTTCATAAGTTTTTTTTTTTTAAAACAAGAGCTTAACAACAAGTAAAAGCAAATATCAGTATCAGTTCAGTTTATTTTAGCTGAACTTTCCCAGTAACACAGTAATGTCTGTGTTTGTGTTAGAATCGTAATAAAAGCTATAGCCAGCAAGTCGCCACAATGCTTGTGAGTAGGTCTGACCCCTTCTGTACCAGCACACCAGGCAGGAGAAGGTAGTTACAATCAAAAAAGTGTTAATAGATCAGTTTTGCAAATTATCACCAGTGGTGTTACTATTAAACCAGAACCGAGGGATACAGCAGGTCAGCTAATACACCTTTCTGTTTGTCTTCATAAAGCCAGGCTAGCAGGACGGTTCTTCATACATCACTAGCATACTGCTACTCTTTTGTTAGTGCAGGAAATATTATCACACACACAAACAATCCATGACCTGCCAATAAATGACACCACATCACAGATCTGGGCAGAGGTGAGACTAACACACTCCCGGCAGGCTGACGAGCACTTCCAATGGATAACGTGTGCTCGGAAAAAAATTTTCCATCTGAGGTCTCCGATTGGAGCTAAAAACTTGCAGCACAGACCTTTGTCACCGTGTAAAGGGCTGCATGTCTGGCAGGTCACCCAACGTGAAGCCAGGCAAGCCTCACACGGGGCTCAAAACAGCATTTTCTGACACAGAAGAGAGCGGAGAAAATTCCTCTACTTTCACACAAACAGTGGGTTCTGCCTAGCAAATATTCTTCTTGTTTATGACTTGAGAAATTAATTCACTTGAAAGATTAGTTAAATGAAAAGGAGAACAATGTCATTATAAACTCCTGTCTCCTTCCGTCAGAGCTGATTTAAACTTTCAAACACCCACCCCAAACAAGCCCACACCAGTCCCTACGAAGGGGGATACTATCGCAATCCCAAGCTTATGCTGTTCACCTCAAAGCCAAGTCAAAAAGCTGCTTAAAGTCCAAGTTCCTACCAGCAGCCGGTACTGCTCACATACCGGGCCCTGCAAATGAGTACCGCACACCTGAGTGCACTGTGCCGACCCCAGAAAGCCGCCTCATGCCCAGCTGTGCAGCAAGCCTGCTTTCTAGCTGCTAAGTAGGCAGAAGAACCAAGAACAGAATAAAACTCTAAACACCTCTGCTTCAGTAACACATTAGATCAAAACTTAAAATAATAATATAAAAATATTAAGTCCAGTAACTAGCCACAGCTGCAGTTCGTTAGCATCTTTTCAGCTCCAGCATAACAACGTTTTCAAATTAAATCTGAAGTGCCAGTATGCTACCTGGAAAGTCAACGCAGATTCCTAAAGCTTTCCAACATCATCTGACATTCACAGTTTTGGGTAGCTTTTTTATTTATCTTTTTTTTCAAGAGGAGAGACTTTTGCACAGGATTTGCAACATTCAAGGAATACACAAGTGAGCCACAAGTCACTTTGGTCACATCTCTTATATTAGAAATATTCAAAACTTCTTACGAAAAGATTTGAAGTTAGCATTTGCTATTAAAACCACAAGGTTTTAAGTCTGTATCTCAAATTTATATCCTTCAAGCAAAACGGACAGTGACCCTAATTCACCTGTTTGGCGCATATTCAGAACCTTATCACCCATTTCGTACTAGTTACTGCACTTTGGTGACACTCTGCTACAGTACCAATCCAAGTTGAGATGTGCTGCTGGTCATATTCAGGCTAAATTCAAATCCCAGTAGTAGTCCTCCCTCTCACTCCCAAATGCTCAAAGGTGACTGGAGCGGGTGCATTTTGCAGGAGGAGGGGGAGGAACAATCACACATACTATGGCAAGATACAAGGACCATTTCAGGTAGCTTTTTACTTTGATGATTTGTTATCTTTACAGTAAGGGTGTACACCGTGAACTATGTTCACATCAAACAACGCCGTACTCATTTTGCGACTCATGATGCAGTAATATACTCCTTTAAAGATACATATATATATTTGAAGCTATTTGTTCATATTCTGGTTTGTTTTCCTGTGCTCAGACACTCCCACTAGCAAGGCAGGATACACAGGGATCAGAAAACCTATGGGCCGGGAGCATAGCACTCCACCTGTGAAATATTTTGGAGAATCACCAGCCTCCTTTTCCTCTGCTTATCGCTCTGGGCTAGAAAGCTACAAACAAAAACTGCCAAAAAATACAATGCCTAAGCAGATGACAGAAAAATGTTTCCCAAGGTCACTTCTATTGGCCCATTGATAAGACATGTACGCTCAAGAGCTCTGGTGTCAGGAACTGGAAGAAATGCTTCCTCCTCCATGTAGGTAACCAGTCCATTCCTTCAAAGTATCTGGAGAAGCCAGTCTCTTCACTAACCCTGTGGATCAAAGCATGGATTTTATCTTCTTCTTTTCCCTGAAGCTTTAGGTAGTACATCGATCAGAAAATTAGCAATATAAGCCCAGAAAACACTTCACTGAAATATTGTCTATGAGTCCAAAACCTGAAAATTCAAAATCACCAGTATATGCTGAAAGATGCCTTATAAAAGATTTCAGTTGCTCAGCTGAAGTTGCGAGGTTTCTGTTTGGACATAAGGACAAAAAAATCAGCACATGGTGAAAAAAAGGGAATTCTAATGGTTTGAGAGTTAAATACTCACAACTGACCCAGGCTCAATACCATGTAGGTGAATGCTGGAGCCCACCCTAGGATGGGACATCCCTGGCACAGCGCACACACACCTCCTCACGCCATCCACATGTTGTACATTAACATATTTGTGCGCAGTCTTCCGACTAAAGCAACAAATGGAGAGTGAGGGGCTGTGCAAAGCTCTCCGAAACCCACTCAAGACTCATCCAACTCACTTACTGAAACCACTCTTGCAAAATAATTTCAGTAGTAATTTCAAGGTTAAGCAAATGTGCCTAGTGGACCAAAAAGTAAGTAGATGCAGTAGTGGAGACCAGTGATCAGAGAAGCACAAGAGGGTGTCTGCGAGCTCTACAAACTGCTGAATCCATAGCAACTAGTAAAAGCACGTTTCAGCATGCCTGAAGCAGGTACGGTTCAGAGAAGCAAAGGCTGAAGTGAACTATTCCAGCATATAATGTTCAGTGACTTAATGCCTACAGGCAAATACCACATTATACAAGAAACAAGAAAGTTTGTTATTACACAGTTATTCTCGTCGTTTACTCTGTGCTGTTATGCCGGGAGCTGACACTGCTACTTACTGCCATTGAAACATTATCTTTTACCACCTACATATGCCCTGTTACATTTGCCCAAGTTGTAACAAGAGCAGCTTCAGAAGATCACTAGTTAATTCAAATTTAGATAAGATTTGAGCTAAGAAAAGGGTTGCAGCTGATGTATAATTACAAGACAGCAACAAAAGCAAGACAGTACCATCCCTTCTGCCTAATCTCAAAAACTATCCCGTAAAGAGGAAATCCAACAGCTTGATGAGGCAAAACTTGTCTTCCACCTGAGGCTGGAAGCAGAGGTGTATGTAAAGAAGCTGCTTACCTCAAATAACGAACCAGCTCTTCAAGGCAAAAATCAACATGAAAATTTTCTCCTGTGAGTACCTGCCAAGTATGACTACTACAAGGAAAAATCCCCATGGATGAATGCGAGTAAGACACAGTCCAAAACACAACCAGAAGGCTAAGTAAATAGAAGATCCTCAAGCACGTGAGTTGAATCACCCAACTGAAGAAGAGTGTGACATAACAAAGCAAAAATTAAACAAAATCAACTATCAGGACTTCATTTTTTCAGCCTGGCTCAATATTGGCCCCAGACTGTGTAATTTGCAATCGTGATCATTATTCAGATTAAGATAGTTCCTTCGCCGCACTCCGTTTAACTCAGTAATTTAACTGACAGTTGTAGAAAGCCTGCCAACCAGGAGTACCTCTGAATACGTAAGAGAGAAAGCCATCACGCTTGACAAGGCGCAAGTCCAGAGTAAAACTTTACACAATTTTCAAAACTGAAATGCATACGTCTTTTAGATTAAAGCCAAAATCTCAGTGAGGGAGAAGGGGGAGGAATGTAAATGTATATAAAGGAGTATGCTTTCTGTCACCATCCCCTTGAAAAGAAACAAACAAAAAAACCCCAAACCAGAAAAAAACCTCTTGCTTTTAGTAATACTTAAGAAAATATCAGCTGTTCCTAAAGCAACAGAGGAAGTGAACAGCTCTAAAATTAACACAGTGAGACAAAAAACAAAGTTACATTTATCATACTTCTTCGGTCTTGATCAATCACAACATCAAGAGGTCAGGCAAGGTCAACAAGCTTTGATTAAGGACTCACTATCTTCAGACTACACACCGACACCTAACAGTAAGATCAACACCTTAGTCATGGACTACAGCAAGATACTCCTGCGTGCTGCGTTTCAGTGGCATTCTTACTCTAATTACAGTACGACTTTATTTGAAGGGCTTATCTGTACTTGGTATTTGTGACAGGTTAATGCAAGTTCTTTCAGATTTTACTGGGTCCATAAACAAAGTAATTGTAAGAAAGCATGTGACACTTTAAACGTGTGTACTTAAATCTACCTGGAAGTAAATCTACACTGAGTGAAGATGATAAGCCAAGGTTCCTACTCACCTACACACCTCTTCCTCTAGTACCCTCATTTCCCCGATCTGGAAGATTCTAGAGGACTTTAATGCTTGCATTTGCCCACTGTTGTATCCCATTACTTGTAGAATCACAACACTATTTCCTCCATGCTGTCTAACAACGTTTTCAATATAGTGTTGGCTACTTCCCCCCTAATTAATCACAGCAACAAGACAGAGGAGCGGAGATGCACAGACATCTATTTTGATCCTAAGCCTCTGCTACCATTGTTTTCCAGTAAAAATCCTGTAAAACCCAATGCAAAAACACCCTGCAAGATGTATGCAATACAGTATGGTGATGAAGAATTCCACACCGTAAAGCCTTCCCAAGCAACTGTAGCAAGACTGTGCCCCATTAGCTGCACATCGCTTTTGAATAATTCAGATGTAGTTCTCGTGCCATGGAGGACATTACGAGCCTGACAGAGAGGCTGATCTGGAATGAGGGCTGCCAAACAATCTTAATTGTCACCACGGGAGGAAGAAAATTAACAGATGTTACTGATGTACCAGCGTAAGACATCCTCAGACTCCGTCACGCAGCCAGTTCATCCTCACACTGAGTTGACGTGCTAGAACTGCCCTGGAGCAGCTGCCTCCTACCTGCGACCTACCCTCCGAGCTTCACGGCCTCGGAGGTGGCCATGGTACACCATCAGCTCATGGGCTGCGCTGATCAGTCTCGCATAAATTTTGGGTCAGAAAGATAACCATTGGGGACAGCTAGTATCAAGAGACCTATACTGAATGCAGCAATCCTAACACATTAATTGCATGATCATGATACAACACGAATATCATCAATATAAAGTTACCAAACAGCTTTACACAGGCTCTAGACATCTGTAAGAGAGGGTTTTGTACGAACTTACCAACAGGAGTTCTTCTGCCTCAATCCACGTCTATCTCTTGCTTTCACATAATACTATGACATTCATAGCATTCCTGGAAAAAATTCCTGCTGCGTTATCTATTGAAGTTACAAAATTATTAAAGTTCAAATTGCTCCTTCTGTAAAGCTATTTGCAGCCTAGGAAAAATATCTGAAGCCTGCCTCCAGCTCACTCATTTTCCTCTGTTTTTTTTTTTGCTTATAGGAATATTTTCTTTAGCCCCAATTTCTAGGCAAAGGGACAGAAAGCAATGTTCAAATATGACCAACATCTTGAGCACTCTTTGAGCAGTTCATCCAAAAGGTAATTCAGAAAGATGAACGTTCATAATTTAAGAAATCCCAGCATGTTCAAATAATGAATTAGCATGCCAACTGCTCACTAAGGACAGCAGTAGTATTTATTTGCTTATAATACGTGTTACGCAAGATTTTCACTGGTTATGTCACTATATCACTACCAGCACACACACCTCTCAACACAACACCTAAGGTGGCTCTAGGCTGCGTTCTGCTGCTGCTGCCAGTTCCAAGAGCCAGCAAAGGCAGCGTAGGAACCACTGGTTTACATCATATGCAACATCAAAAAATTTTAAGCAACAACCACCTCTTCAATTTTGGTATGTACACTATTTTGGGAGCACATGCCCTATATTCACAGATGTATTCTGAATCACCATGTTATAAGGTCAACAAAAAGAAACAGGAAGCATTTGTATTATTGCCTATTTTGATAGTAAGGTTATGTACAAGACTTATCAAAACTGCATTTCAAAGTTTTGCAAATTCCCAACGTAAAAAGCAGACCGTGTACTCCAATTTTAAGTAACATAATTGAAACTGCCCAGGAACAAAGTATAACATCAAATGGTTTAAAAAAAACATTGAAAGAGAGAAAAAAGCAACAATATGCTTTTGTGATACGGGTTTTCCATTTATTTGTGTCCCCTAGGACCAACAATATGATCTCAGGCTTCCTAAAACTGACCTTAGATTAACAGTTTGCCAGTTAAAAAAGTAAGAGCTACAACCCCAACACAGTTTAATATAATACTAATAAAGATTAAGGGTGAGCAGATCCTCTTTTTTCCAAATGCATACTGCTACAGAAAGCACATATCAGCTCTTGGAAAGCAGCAAGCACACAAGAGGGAATGACATACTCTTCCTATTACTTAATATAGACATCTCTATCTACCAAAAACAGTCTGCCAAACTTCTGTTCCTTATATAGCCGCCCCAAGGTAAATAGGTGTCCAAGTCCCAAACACAAGATAAGAATTGGAGAAAAAACAGTTCATGAGAATACATTCACATGCTGCTCCCTTGCACACATAGAAACCAGCAGGCCTCTGAAGTCCTCCTTAAATTATTTAAACAAAGCACGCCAAAATGTTGGCACATTCCAAAATTCTGCAAGCTCAAACAACACTGTTATATAATATTTACAGTATATTTTCGAAAGGTTTCCTCCAACTGCCTTTAGTCCAACATCTTCATCCCCCAGTAAACCTGTTTTGCTCTCCCAAGCCCTCCAAAAGAAGTAATTTCTCACTGTGGAGGCCGTGGGGCAATGCCTGGTTTCACTTCCACAAACCCCAGATGACCGCCTTCAAGAGCTGCACAAGCTGTCACCAGGGTACTGTCACAGGGTACTGTGCTGTGCCATGACTCAGGACAAGACGGAGAGTGATGCTGGATCTTCTCAGACGGATACAAGAAAAGGATTTGCACCCAAGTCACATCCTTGCACTTCTACCTTACAGCTTACATACGCAGCTACAGCGTGAGAGGAGAGTACTGTTCTAAGAGGCTTTTCCGGGAAGCAGATTTGTGCCTATGAATTCCTCCTGAATAACTCATTTTTACACGACATACACAGTAAATTCAACTGCAATCTAGTTTTAACATACGTGTCTTCAATAAATCCAACATGCATGCAACTACACCAACAGAAGACGTATTAAGAAGTCACGCACCACCTCGTCGTCGTTTCAGCAGAAATCGGAAGGCTGCGCACAAAAGTGCTTGTTTTGCTTATGTGAAGCTTTCGTATGTACTGAGTAATGCAACAGCACACCAAGTATCACCCACACATTTGATTTAAGCACTTAAGAGTACATGATGGAAAACACCACAATTGATTAGGATTTAATAGATATCCCGAAGTTAGGCATTCAGTCTGGCTAGACCTTTTGATGCAGGCACACGCACTTGCTCTGCTCACAATACACTCGGCTCCTTCTGTTCATGCTCCGACCCACGTAGAAATCACACTGCTGTGGCTGATACCATGCAAGGGCCTGAGCTAGTAAGAACTAAAGAGACACGGGGTAAGTTATCTCAGGCAGACAGCTGCACTACTGTAGCTACATGTCCTCTGGTCAGCTCAAAGCCTGCAGAGAACGAGTTTGCGTCTGCCTTAATGCACTTAGCTTCTTTCAAAAAAAGAGATTAAAAGACCTGAGAGGCTGACAAACTTCACGTGAAAAAAAATCATAATAGAATTTCTGCAGCAAAAATGTATGGCTTTAAGCTATTTTCTTCCTAAAGTAGTTATGATTTTATTTCATGGGATCTTCTGTAATCCTGGGCAACATGCTGGGAACCCTTATATCAAGTAAGCTGAAGCCTGCTCAGTTCTCTGCCAACCAGTTCAGCAGCCTGCGAGGGTGTGCACATCTGTGTGCAGACCCCTCCTCTGGGGTCACAGGATTCTCCCCCTTTCATGGCAGTTTCTATCAGTACTTCAAATCAGCGTGCACCAAATTTTTCAAAATGCACTGTTTTCTACTTAACCCAGGTTGCTCCTCAGGAGTACATGACAGATTTTCCTCCTTCAGCTCACACATTAACTGGGTTCTTGCCTTTGGCTGCAGACGCCTGTGAAAACTAACCAGCTCCCCACAGCATCCCAAAATCCACACCTCCTACCTGGAACCTGCGTACGAACTGGACTCTGGCACCAGAGTCACAGAAACCTGTGAGAAGACAGGTCAAGCTCATGTGCAAGTCTTTGGGTTTGGGTTTTGTTATGCTGAAGGCTTCTGGCTTCAGCAGTTCTTCTTGTGTCACCTTTTGGCTAGACTCAATCTAAACCCAGTGAAACCTGTAAAACAACTGTTTCGGTACCTCAAATGCTTTTTCTTCCTTTTCAATCGTGACACTACTAACATTACTACTAACATTTACTGTTGCCCTTGGGGCACACACACACTCACCCCAAATCCCCTCCAAAACCCCAACCCACACATCCTTCTACATCCTGGCGTTTCCCTACTAAGTACCCTGTGTCAAGGCAAATCCAATTAAACTCTTTAAACATATGTTATGTGTTAAGTCAACAGTAACATCATACACATGCTGTAAAACTTTTCATTCATTTTCTGCATTATCTGTTCTTTTTAGGGCTACTGTCTGTTGACAAAGTCCCCAGAGGATTTAAGATAAGCAAGCTGAATCCGCCTGGTGCAAAGCAACTTGCAGGCCACACTAGACAATTGATTTACAGCAATATTTCTGAAGTCACAAAGTTAAAGGTGCCAGAACAAAGTAGAGGACCTGTAAAGCAAACATCTACATTATTAAGCCTGAAAACTTAGAATAAAGGAAAATATTAAAAGCTAGGCCAGAATACAATGTATACAATAGCACCATTAACTCTGTGGGAGTGAAAACTGGCCCACGTGGTGAAGGTCAGTATTTCAGCACCACTGAATGTTGGCAAATATTGTGCAAATTTTGAAAGAAATCTATCTTGACATCAAAAACAATACTGTCATGGGTTATTTTTTAATTATTTGGTTATATCTTTGTATGTATAAGTAGCATTATATTGAGAAACATACTTTCTTAGTTAAATTAAAAAACTGAAAAGAAAAAACTCAAAGGTTTGACTGAACAGATACTTAGCTTTTAACCTCTACTATTCCAACGTTTACCTTACCTAAATATTCAGACAGCTAGTTACATGCTGCTATGTGTTTACATAAACTGTCCAACTAGCTAAAAATTATTGGACTGTTTTTCCAGACAGCTGATCGATATAATTGCGTATTCGGAGCTGGTTTTGCACAGCCATACACACAAGTGACATCCTTGCTCTGGAAATATGAATGCCACATGTCAGCATTCAACTGTCTGCCAGAAAATCTGGCCTAATCTTCCTGAAAATGGGTCTGTTCCACAACGCTGTCATATTCAGAAGGCTCAAAATTTAAAGCGATTAACTGAAAAAAGTTACAGGATGGTATATAGGGAAAAGTGTTAAGAGCTTTCACTATTTTTTCACAATTTGCATTGAAACAAGTAGGGAAGGAAAAGGTACCTGGTTATCACACGAGTAAATGCAGGTATCTTTTTTCCTCAATAACTGTTAGAACCAGTCAATGCAAATTTAGAAATTCATGTTGGAAAGAATTAATTTAAAACATTTACTTTAGCAACAACCTCATTTGCTAGCTTACAAACCTCCCTATCCATCGTTACTGTACAGCATCTCAAGACCCGAGACAGATACCTTACAACAGTTAGTTACTAAAAAGAGACTTGTATTGCGGGAGCGATGGCAGCACCTCAGCGCACACCTCGGGCAGTTGCACGGGCGGCTTCACACGGCTTTGCCAGCAGCCAGTCAGTCACACTGCAACCTTCACAAGAACTAAGCGTTCGCTGTGCTTTCTTAAGAGGCTTCAGCATCTTTCAGAAATTGTTTTCACAATTTTTAATTCAAGATTGTTAGCCAACTGCCTCTAAACACCCTTGGAATAAACAGCTTTATAGAAGCAAGCACCATTCACTTCCATAATTTAGGAATAACAATGCAGGGGTGTATCTTAAAGAGACAAGAAACAGCTAAAACAGAACCTCAGCATCATGTAAATATATACCACAAACTAGACAGTCAAACCAAATGCAGACCAACATATTTTACTGTTTGATACTACTACTCAAAAAAAAAGGAACAGTCTACAACACGCTTCCAGTTGGAGTTTGAAACCGATGCAACCAAAATTCTACTCTAGCAACAGACGCTGAATACTACCACCTTGAATACTTTAGTACACATAATTATTATTAAGCTCTTGCTGAAGCTCACCCTTCCCCCCTCCTCCCCCATATCTTTCATAAAGGGCAAAAGTTTACGGATTTACAAGACAGAGAAAGGCACTTCTAAAAATGTTCCTCAACCTTCAAGTGGGTGAGTGACAAGCTAGAAGATAAACGGAGTCCAAAAACTTAACTTACAAAAATTCAGTACTTGGTATGTTTTGCACATACTGCTTTTAAGTCATGTGCAGAAAGTTATGGAAGGTTCCAATGTATAGTGACTACAGAACTTAAAATAGCACGCTTCTGCAGTGTCATTTTATGAATTATTATAACCCCAGCAGTAAAGGTAACATCGGAGCTGGCAAGAAAATAGGCAGCCAGAAGTGGTAAGAGTTTGTCTTGCAAAGCAACCAGCAAACCTGAAGAGTCATTTCGACAAATGTTACAGAACGGTGGGTTTTGGAAGGCAAAGAAGTCAATGCTTTCCAGCGGGAGGGGACTGAAGGACCCTTAGGTACAAGCTCGGCGCACACAAACTGACGGCACCCAAAACATTACTGATTTCTAAAATGAGCTCTTCTGGGCCTTTGCCTGCCACCATACACCTCCGCCATCTGAAACCTGGAACCGAGCCAGGCTCGTTTGTAAAGGAGAAGGATTGGCAAGGGTATTACACCTGCACACACCACACCAGAAATCCACACTTAACCAGTCCAACACACGTCAACGTGCTCTTTCCACAGGGAGGAGAGGTACGCTATGGGTCAAGGCAAAGGTTAAATTTTGAAAAGCATGAACTTAAAAAAAAAAAAACCACACCAATCAACCACAGAAGTTACCGAATGGCTTTTATCCAGGGCATCATCCATATCAAAAGCTATCCCCGCGTTTAAAAAAAAAAAAAAAAAAAAAGGGCGGGGGGTGGGGAGGGAGGGCTCAAAAGAGCATTCAGGTAAACAGAAGATACATGTTTGCCCGCCCTCGACCTCTGTGGGCTCATCCAACGCCAACCGATGAGACCTAAGCTAACGCAAACCCGCTACGGGCAAAACACTGGGCTCAGCACACGCATTCCACAGTCAGAGATCCATGAAAACCATTAACGATCCCATACCGAAATCCATACCGTTCCATACGTGCACGCAAGTTTCCTTCTGAGAGCGGGGGGGGCCGCACGTGCGCGTACCCCGTCACCTCCTGGAAGACGCTCTCCCTGCGCAGCCACCTGGCGTACGCCCCTCCGTCTCGCAGCAGCAGACGAGTATTTTTTTGCTAAGTTGTAGCTGCTCCGAGGCGCCCGCCCCACACGCAGCCCCGAGCCCCGGCGGGGGGCCGGAGCCGCCGCCCCCCCCGCCTGGGGCGGGGGGGCCGG
>JAVJGI010000036.1:7201070-7225460 GCA_035590275.1 Ibycter americanus
AGGCGCGCTGGGGCCCGTGTCCGTGAGCCGAGGGCGGCGGGCGGACCGGGACCGGGACCGGGACCGGCGCTCTGCGGTGCGTTACCCCGCTCGCACCCCGCCCCCCTCAGGCTGTTCTGGGGGCGCTTACGGGTACTTCGGGGTCTTCCTGCCTTTCACGGGGCTCCAAAGGAGAGGGCAGGGGAGCCTAGGTGCCGTACTCGTACAGCCAGCGCTTCTGCAGACGGAAAAAACACGTTACGTACCAAAACGGCAAGCAGCGGCAGTTAGTAGTACAAGTTCTGGTCAGATTCGCTTTTATTTTTAGTGTTTCCATTCTACAGCCTTAAAACATCTTTAATAGGGGCTAGAAAGTTCCCAGCATACTGCATGGAGGGCCTGGTGCTTCCCATGGTTTCAGAATTGCATGGGAGAGGATTTCTCTTTGGGCAGCCAGAGGTGGAGGTTTCAGAATTAAAAAGCTGCATTTCCATGCCAAGGGTCCGGTGAGACGGACCATTTGCAGAGCAGTAGTCCCAGCATCGCTCCCTGATGACAACCCAAGCCTGAAGTTCTGGCTTCTCCCCACCAGCCCAGAGCAGCACGGTGTCCCCAGCCCTCCTCTGGTCTGTCCCCCGGTGTCACATCTGCATGGTCACGGAAACCCAACTACAGCAGGTGGAATTTGGCTTTTGAGTTGATATGCTTAATTGCGTTGAGAATTACGATCTGTACCTACAATCACCATCAAAGGCCAAGTGGAAACCGGCCGGACTTGAGCACAGTTTGGAATTGGAGGAAAAGCGCCCTGAATAACCCCGTTTTCCAAAACCCATGTTCTTCAGTTATTCTGAGAACTACAAACATACCAGCAAAAGGTAACTAGAAAATGACTCGCCTGATGTTCCTCTTACATCCAAGACGCAAAAAAATAGTTTCCGTTCATAAACTTTTTTTTGTTTTTAAACACAACACAGAAAAGTAAGCATAAATCTAATAAAGGATTTCATGTTATCCTTAAAGAGATAGCAGTAACTGAAAAATATACCTGTTAGTTTGCTGGGTTTTTTTAAAGCCAGTTCTGCAAAAACCAATTTGTTCTACACTCATAGCACAGAAATGTAAACAAGTTTTGTTGTAGGACTGAGGTTCATTAACGGGATTCCTCAGCAGCAACCCCAGTCCCAAGCAAATAAAGCCAGGACACACACGAGTGGTGTAGTATCACAAAGACTTTAGATTAGGGAGTATACCTACAGGGTATTTAAAAAACAAAAACAAAAAACAAAACCACCAAAAACCAAGAAGGAAAAAAACCAACCCAACAAAAAAAACCCCACCCACTTAAATATGGTCAAAGCAATTTTTTAATCGTGACTTTGAATTTTTAACTCTTTGCTTACTAAAAAGAGAACTTCCCAGAAAAGGTTATTTAAAAACATCATGCATTTTCTAGCTGAATCAGTCATTCTTCAATTAAATTCTGGAAGTGCCTTTCACTTTCCATCAAGGGGCAGGGAAGAGGCCAATGCAATTCTCCTTAAAAATTCAAAACAAATTTCACGTCAGAGGAGAAAGAAAACAAAGAATCATCACAGGGTTTTTCTGTCAAAAAAGGAATACAAAACTGGGAGAAGGTATACCGAAATCCTAATAATCTTGAAGAGTGGTATAGGTATTTATGTGAGCGCCTCGCAACCCCAGGGCTGCATCCGGACCCTCCGTTGTGTTGAGAACACATAACAGCCACAATCGTTCTAACAGTGTACAGATTATTACAATGATACCTTATTTCAGTGCACAAGCAGTTTCATTTAAGCTCTTAAGAAAACAGTAATGCAAGGAGTTCCTGACACTCAGATTTGAAAGAAAAAAAAGCGTCTTCCCATATCCTTTGTGTGCAAGTCTCAAACTATGTTTTTATGTGGTCACTGAATTATGGTGGACAAAATGCCTCTCACAGAAACAAGGAACTTATGAAAATAATACAGAACCAAAATGAAATTAGAGTGAATTCATTTAAATGCACGCTATTTTTCTTGGAAGGTACAAAAGTTAATGGTTTGAATTTATTTGGAAATTAGACAAAAAACCCCACCGCTCAAGTAAAAGCTTCTTCAAACAGAAAGGCTCACCATGTTCCAGCCCTTGTGGAAAAACTTCAAATTCCTTAATCTACAGGGACTGCCAAACAGTTTTCAGGTTTTGCCAATTACCTTAATGTTACATATCTTAACAGAACGTCCAGCACAAACTGTGTTTAGATTGTTTGCTCAATTCACCTGCACCAGAAAGGAGGCACAATTACATTATTTTCAGTTACCACTACCATTGCCTGAATTTGAATTTGCAACCGTAAATGTGCAGCTAGGCGTTTCTATGCAATCCTCTGGGAATGCTTTTACTGAAAATTACTTACTAAGGAAACAGACTTGAGTTTATGTGCATTTTTGGTTGGTTGTTTTACGTTAATATTTCACAAGATATGCATTTCACTTGTAATACTTAAAATACAAGCAGATCTTAATTAATTTGTTCTCCAACACAGTTCTCACTTTGTCATTTTACTGTGCTCTGGGTTTTTTTAATATTTTATCTCAAAACACAAACATAAAACCAAGCCAAATAGTACTGGTTAAAGTTATTTTTGTTCCTCTAAGACAACAATCCTTTTTTTAAAAAAACAAAACATACTGTGCAAAAAAATACCTTCAACACACACCACAAACCCCAAACAGTTAAACTATTGACTATAATGTGGTATACAGCCATCTTCTGAATGTCAAGACATGACATGTAAGAAGTACTTCACAACAAATGCTTATTTAAACCTTACCATTTGTTTTTCATAGAGAGCAAAAATAAAACCACATCGCAATGATAACGTCTTATCTACACTGCTGGATTCAACATTTTGCAGGCTGCAGAGAGGCCAAAGCAGCAGCAAATGCCACCGTTCCTACTGCTTCTGAATGGGGTGGGGAGCCCACAGCCTTCTTCACACTCTTTACTTAGTACCATAGACTGATTTAAATTCAGTACCTATTTTGGTATAAAATCTCAACTCAGAGCCACATTCTGTTGTGCTAGGTGTCAGACAGGGAGACAAATAAAGCAGCAATCCATACTTTCAAAGGACTGCAGTTTTTAGTTGAAGCACAGACAAGATGATGCCTTAGGGACCAGGATAAGCAAACAAATTCAGTTTCAGATACCTTTTTTGCTACCAGTCTCATCTGTGTGATTACATGAACTGATGAAGATCACTTACATCTATTTAACATCTATTTAATTATGCTGCACGCTGTCTAGATCAGTCCAATTTCTGCTACCCTCGATGTATCTTCAAGATCTGTCTTTGCCTTTGTAGGCTGTCAAGGATCTTGTCTTCATCTCAAGCTTACCCTAAACCTACTTAAATAAACCAGTGCCAAAAGAACCCCTGAAACATTTTGTTTGCACCACATCATCACTTCTGCTGCTGCCTTAATTTTCCTTAACTGTGTCAGAACAACTTCTATAGCCCCCATCTTACAGCACAGTTCTTCTGTACTTACAAATCTCATCTGGTTTTAGGCCCCCACCTGACACTTCTTCAAATCACTGGTAACTTGCCTTGTTTTCCATAGACAAAAGTTTTCAAAAGTCCTCCACACTTTTCTTATCATCCTGGATCATCCCTTATAAGCAGAATGTGCTTTCCAAATTAATGTACAAAATTATGACCTCTTGCTCAGTTGCAAGCCCTCCATTAAACACCAAGAGCAAGTTACACTAAACTGGTAGCTAGGCAGACGATAGAGTAAGGTTTTCTCATTCAGAGAAAGTACGGACAGCTTCCCTGTCTATCAAGCCAAACATATGTGGTGAGCTGGAGACAGAGCCACCAGCTTGCCAGTGTTTCGTGCCCTCAGCCAAACAGCCCCATTCAAGTGCTCTGGTCTCCTCAGATGAAAGGGATGGGTCAAGGGATTGTTTGAGTTCTTTTATGTTAGGGTTTTAGTACAAACTCACAAGAAACCAAAATGCCTTTGCACGTCCTCATTTTCCGCTATTAGTTAGAAATGGCACGTGGACAAGGCGGCAGAAGCAAATATTTTCAGCACTAAAAAGCATATATTTCTGCAAATGATATGGTTCATACTATGCAACTATCCTATTAGGACACAAATTATTTTTTTAAAGACATTCAACTGATTAGTGCATAACAAAAAAAAATAATCCATGCATTCATACCACTGGAATACTTTTAAGATCTAAATGGCAGTCTGTCTTTTCACTTGAAGGAGAAAAACAGGGCAGGGTCTAATAGATTGTATTAAGAAAACCAGGTTTTCTAGTGGATTCCCTATATTCTATATATTTATCTGCAACTTTCAGATTCATATTTGAAGAGGAAATGTTTCTCCTCATTAGTAACCTAAAAAAAAACAACCTACACAAAAAATAACATACTTCATTGTCCTAACAGTTTCCAGGAAGCAGATTCTGACTGCTACACTTGATGTAAAATGCAAAGTCCTGCACTTAGGACAGAGTAATTCCATGAAACAGAGCAAGCTCTTGACCCAGTGACCAAAGAGCAGCATTGGAAAGAAGGACCTCAGGGTCCTGGTGGACAGTAAGTTGAAGATAAGTCAGCAGTGCACCCTTGCAGTGATGACGGCTAACAAAAAATGGGTTGCATTGGCAGGAGCATAGCCAGCAGGTCAAGACAACCGATTACTTCCCTCTGTTCAGCACTCATGAGATCACACCTGGAGTACTGTGTCCAGTTTTGGGCCTGCCAGTACAAGACACAGTGGGGCAGGTCAAGCAGAAGGCCACCAAGATGGTTAGAGGGCTAGAATACACAGTGTACAAAGAAGGACTGAAGGAGCTGAGTTTATGTGGCCTGGGCAAGAGGGGAATATAATTGTTGTTTTCAACTACCAAATGGGGGTTATAAGAGGAGATGGAGCCAGACTCTTCTTGGTGGTGTGCAGTCTAAGGACAAGGGGTGCATTTTGCAGCAGGGCAAGTTCTAGTAGGTACCAGGGAAAAAAGAAAAACAGAGAAAAAAACCAAGTGTTCACAGTGAGGGCAGTCAAGCACTGGAAGAGGCTGTCCAGAGTTGTGGGATTTCCATCCCTGGAGATGCTCAACCTACCTGACACCAAGGTCAGTCCTGCTTTGAGCAGGGAACTGGACTAAGAGACCCCTTCCAACCTAGATCATCTACAATTCAATGTAGCACCCAGAAAATGAAAGCAGAACTTCCCGTGTGAAAGTCCTTTTAAGTCCTCCAAACTAAGATTAATACCTTTTCCCAGGCTAATATTATACTATCCTTAGTGTACAGCAAGTACAAGCAATGCTAGGATTAAAATCCACGCACTGCACAGTCTTATGCCATAATCCACCTAGCTACTCTTTCCTCAGCTGTTACACTCCTGGCCTCTTTGCTGCCTGCCCCTGCCAAATCCCCGGATAACCTTTCACCTGCTCCATGCTCCTCCTGACTTCTGGACTTCCCCAGGCCGGCCTCAATGGCCCCTGAGCCCTCCCGATCCCACGTTCTCACTCACTCATTTGATTAGCAGGCATTGCATCACATCACACATTTCATCCAACTCCTGTAAAGTAATAGCAGTAACGGGACTTCCAGGCAGTATAGCTGCTTAAACCTATTTTTCAATTTCTCTTGTATTTGACAAAATGCTGTATGTCAGGATTTCACAACGTCAGTCATTTGCAAGTTACCTGGTCAGTTCCTGAGCCTGCTTTCCAATCTAAGAGACTGCAATCTAACAAACTGAGCAAATTTGGTCTTTATAGTTCCATGTTTAACACCATGGGCAAAATTGTGCCAAAAGCTAGATGCCTGTGCTAAGGCAGCATCTTAAGAGGGGCAAAAAACTCCCATTTCAAAAATGAGAATAACAAGATGTTTTTGTGTTTGGTTGTGGGCTTTTTCCTTAAACAAATGTGTATGAGAGGATCTCGTTCACAGAAATAAAGCCAAAGCTTTTGATATATGGAAGTTCACATACAATCTCCGTGATTCAGTGACATCTTTTGAAAATAGTTTCTGTATTTTACAACCTAAAAATCTCTATCACAAATATATGAAAAAGATAATTTAAGCAATTATAAAGTTACTTTAGATAATACCTCAGTATAAAAAGGTACTTTTATTAGGTTTACTACTTCCCTGAATTCAAATTCATCCTCCTGTAGAATTACAAGGAAGAAAGTAAATCAGGAGACTTGATTTTCAGAAATACCAATCAAAATAAAGTAAAACCAGGGAGCTGTGTTTAAGTGTAGGATCCTTTTACGCTGATTTCCACAGCAAAAAGCTATCATATTGAATTTATCATAAATGAATCTGAAACAGTTAACTCTTCAAAAAACCTCATGAAGTAACAGATCCAAGTGCTGACAGTAATCTACACGCTTGGCACACAGTTCTCTTGGGAAGTTTGCCATAGGTGCCTGTGCAATTCGAGAAACAGGTAAGAGCAAATAGCAAATATGAACATTCTGCCACTGCTCAATTCCCTGAAAAATACCTTGAGCTTTTAATTTTTTTTTCTTGATCTGAAACGTAACCAAGAATATTCTCCAAATTACTTTGTCCTGCAAATATAGTTCTCTGCCAGGATACATGAAGATTTCTAAACAATGACAGTGGTGCTAGGTACAGACCTCAGGACTGCCAAAGCACATTCTTACCACTGCTAACAGTCCAAAGTATGCTATGTTTTTTATGCTGATGTGACTTTCATATTGCATCAACCCAAAAGTATAAAAATACTGAACATAAAAAAATGCAGTATTAACATGAAAGCAAAACTGCTCTGCTCGATAGATTTTAGAAGTTCAAAACGGTTATATTTTTGGAAAACATTATTCAATAAGGGAAACCTTAGTTTAAAGTTCCTCGATGTTTCAAGTTGGGGTTTTCCCTAGTGTCTCCTGATATGCAATGAATCTTCTCAAATTCATCTTCACATTGTCAAGAACACACAGTTGATCTGTACTGTATTGTCCTTTGCCTTCTTTTCGCATCTGTAAAACCAAAAAATACATACTTTACTAATGGATAAGTTTCTCCTAGGAGATCACCTGAAGTTTATAGTAATTCTATATACGTCTTCTATCAAGACATGCTACCCCTGCCTTTTGAGAACTCCAACATGTTCACGCGTGCACATGCGTAGCTAGCCATTATTTCTGCAAGTCAGTTTACTACTCCACATCTCTGCCTAAACCTGGACTACTACTGGCATGCTATTTCACTCATAAATCTGGAACACACACACTTATCTTCTGTAGCTTTTTAGATGAAAGACCTTGTACATGTAACTAACCAACTGTAGCACTGCCAGGTACGTATTTTGTGTGTATGCTGCTTAGCTTTAAGACTATGAAAGTCATTCCTCAGGCTTCATCCAACTGATGAAGCAACACACTGAAGGTCATTCTCTACTTCAGACAAGGATGTACCTAAAATTCGTTTACAGTTTTGGCCTTGTGATTCTTGAAAATACAGAATACATGATGAATTTTAATTAACCAACAACAGAACAAGAATGTCCACTTGCAAGTACTGCAAGTTAAAACCAAAAGATGTCAACGCAGCTTCAGAAGGGACTTCTTTCCCACCAATTTAGCTGTTCTCCTCCAGAGACATCTGCAGGATTTTCTTCTACAAAGGTTTCAGAACAGTACAGTGATTTGGACATCAATAATGCTGATGGTGTAATGCAGATGTTGCAAGCAGATGCTGCGCTGTTACCTTCACGGTTCCATGAACTGCAAGATAAACGTACTTGCTTTCCTCTAAAGTGGAATATCAGAAATTCGACTATTTGGGTGGTTTGGGGGTTTTTTTGATCATCTTATAAAGCCTGCTTAATTATCTCTTCTACCAGCTCAAATCTCAAAGCTTTACCCCACATTGTGTGTTGAGACCCTGAGCTGGCTACATTTGATGCCTACCCTCATTTTGAACACCGGCTGAAATTCTTTCAGTGCTGGAAGCAACTTGATCTGTAACGCTGCCTTTTCTGCTTCTTTACCATCTGCAAATACATCAAAAAGTGCATCCAAAGCTTCTCCTGCTACCACAAGAGAAGACTCCTTCATAGCAACCTCCAGAAGAAATTTTCCAATCATCTGAAATAAGAGAGAAAAATTAACTTTTCCAGCAACGCTTAAGAAAATTGAAAGAAGTATCAAAACTGTTTTAGGCTTGCAATGCAAAGTTTGCCTTTTCACCTTTAGTGTTTCAGCTGTATCTTGCCCTTTTGCCAGGACGCTGCCAGAAATACCAAGGATGCTCACTACATTCACTCTAACACTGGTATTGCTGCTGTGAATACCAGCTTCACATAAAGCCAATAGCTGCTCAGGAGTCATACACTGTTTAGCAAGAAGAAAACAAGGAAGACAGACATGTTTACACTTTCATGGAAATTTTCAAATATGACATTTAGAACATTTGCTTTTACAGAACACTGGCAAATTTATAGCAGAGAAACAGAGAGTCCTGTATTATTAAAACTACATGAATTCTGAAAATGTAATTAGCGAGAAAACTGTTGAAACTCTCCCTTCCAACTTAAGGTGTTTCTTCCAGAACATAACCAAGGCTGTCATGAAGCTGAAGGAAAATGCTCTGAGCCCAAAGGGATTTTCACAGATTTACCTAGCTCAATAGCTATTTCTAACTCATTACAACTTACAGTATAGAAGAAGCTCATTTTTCAGTTTAAAGCCAAAAGGACCAGCAGACCATCTAGTATTACGTCTTTGTATAACAAACAATTATGCTTCATTCCTGTATTTAGCTCACTAATTCACGACCAACTGAGGTTCTAGAAGGACAACCAGCTTCAACTAGATGATATCAGGAAATAAAGAATCCACATTTCTAGATGCCAATTTACTAAATGCTCGTCATTATATCCATCTCCTAAAGATAGTACCTGTGGCTTATTGCTATTTTGGTTTTGAAATACCTTTCATCTGTTTACATATTAAGGAGGAGATACATAAAAAGTATTCCTGTAAGGTCCCTCCATGAAAAGCACAGAGTGAATGCTATTAAATCTGTTCTTTCAGTGTTCACAATTGCTGAAATTTAGCACTTCATTTAAATGGTTTTGTTTCAAAAACTTTCCAGCACAATCTCACATGAATTTGAACCTACCAAAGCATTTGAGTTTGAAAGCTTTTACCTGGGAGATGTTATTTGATGCCATTGTTTGTAGGAGAGCCCTCAAAGCGCTGGTTATGGCTTCCAGGAATTCTGTGTCTGTAGGGAGTTCTGTCAAAGAATTGAACCCAGAGCCAAAAGTTAAAACAGCAAGATGAAGGATACAAGAAGCAAAGAAATACAAATTCCTTAATCCCTTAATTGTTCCTCCAGGTACTACCACAAACAGGAAGAGCTAGGTTTTCAGAAACTGGTCTTTGTAGGTTGTAACCATAGTGATTTGTTTGAATTCAATATTAATTGCATCTGGAGGTTAGACCACAGTCAGTCCTCATTTTCAGGCACCTCCCTGGTTAAGAGACTTGTGTGACCTAACATATGGTACAAACCATTGCCATCAGAACAGAAGCTTGAAACTGGTATCACATGGAGGCCATGATACAGGAACTGAGAAAACCACAGAAGCTGTGTATTTTAACTCCTTTCTTCTGTCTAAAACACAGGCTTTAGACACTGGACTCCTTCCAATTTGTATGAATAGCATGTTTGCCAGTTGTTTAAGTAACCTTTCAGAAATGTATGACTCAAACACTGCATTATTCTTGTTTAACTACAAATTCATCAATGTCAGCCATCATCTTCAATGCACGTTCTGCATTTCTTGAAGCTTTTTATTTGCCTCTAATGTGTTATTTTCTGAACCACTCCAGATGCAGAACCTCTTGATTATTTCATGCATATCTCCTCCTTTCCCATGCAAGCAGCTACATCTTTATGCCTCTTTTTCACCCTGTAAACCAAAGAATTCCTTCTAACTACATGCTGGTATGTTATCAACTCTATCTGGCAGTTTTCATTACATAGCATTTAACTATTAAAAAAAAATACCGTGTTAACAAAAATGGACCTGAGCCATTAAACTAATTTATTAGCACCCTGCCTCCAGTTAGCCACTTCTCCAGTATCATTTAAGAACTTTCTGACTATTGCAAAGCATAACATGTAGACCCTGAAATCTTGGAAGACCTGGTCTTCAAGCATGAGACAAATATTTCATGTGAACTTCCTTGCATATGTCTTCATATTTATTTTCATATCCTGCATTTTGGTTTTTCAAGCATTACACGCTCAGTAATACTGTTCCTATAGACTGATGACATGCTTTTAATGACAGTGAGGAAAAAAAGTAGGTTTTGCAGGCAGATGCATTTTCAAGCATTAATGCAGTGCCATACTATACACTGCAGCAAAGAAGAACTACATATACTGCATTTGTGGCTACAAATGAAGACGCTTGAAGGAGGGGAAGAAAACAGCTTCTCAAGCGTGTAAGAGACAAGAAATAGCAAAGCCATGCATATGCTAGACTTCAACAGATCTGTCTTAGGAAAAACGTTTTCTGTCAATTTTGAGAATTGGCAAGCTTTTCCAGCCTCTAAGAATATCTCATATTGTTTGAAAAGCCATCATCACTGACCTTAAAACAAAAACAGATTATCAGAATAGTCTGAATGAAGCAGCCTATCAGAGAACCCAACTGTCAGCTTGGAACCAGGTTGGGGGTTTTTTTGCCTTTTTTTTTTAGTTCAGTTCAGCTTCTGTAGTGTCAGAAAGAGAGAGATCACAGCGTAAATGGTCCAACAGTATTATAGGAATGATGCAGATCTGACGCGTAAGATTACAGGAGGTAGCTGGAAATGCTAACTGCTGTGTATCTACACTACGCCATCCAATAATACTGATACTAGCAGATGTATAGGGAAACCATCACAGTATCTCTATGAAATAACGTGCCTTGGAGGAACAAGAGTGGATACATTCTAGTGTTTACCAGGATATATCTGACATTCTAAAAACGTATTTTTACAAAAATGAAATTTATTGTCTTCTCCATTGAAATGAAGCCACCACCATAACAGGAAGTTGAGCAGCTTTCCTATTAAGTCATAAAACCTTTGCACACTTTCCTATTCCAAATATATTTTCAATAAAGCTATGCAATCATATGCATAAAGCATGTCCTGGAGACAAGGCAGCTGCTCTCTTTCCTACTGTAATAAGCATGTACATTCTTAATATTTTTGCAACAACCACCTTTGCCATAATTTTGTAAGACTCCTAGAAAAAATGATGTGAAAGACTGTTAGATACCCTTTTTTCACATGTCTATTTAGGCTAGTTAGCACATTTAAAAAGAAATGTCCCATGTTCTTCATCGCTTGTCTGATTGATGAAAAACGTCTATTATCACAAATATGATCAAGCAAACAGTTCTGGTCCTACAGCAGGCAGGACTCATCCACAAACAGTGAATTCTCTGTGTGCACACAGATGCAAAGCACATTCTTGCATTAGGAGCATACTTGCTCAAGGTACTATTTGGATAAACACATCCTATCAGGATACGCTGTTCTGTCAGCACATTTCCGACATTCAGTATCCTTATTTTGAAAGACCAAAGGGATAAAATTAGTAATAAAATGGCAATAACTTACCAACGTATGTGGCTACCTTACATCTATATTACATCTTACCTGTTTTAGAGAAGACTAGCTGCGAGAGATGCTGTGCAAGGGACTGAAGTGCTGAAGCTCCTCCAAGACAATCCACGTCTGACACCAACAAAATGCTATGAAGACACGTTAAAGCTCTACACTGCACTGCATTCAGTCTGAAACAAACAAAAAATGCACTTAGCAGATCTCTTTGAAAACAGATGTCGAAACACAAAGAATCTTGAATTAAATAAGGCTGTGGTCCGCGGTGCAGTTTACAGAAACATTTGTATCTCTTTATTCAAAATCATATATCAGATCTGCCATCGTCCACATCTTAAAAGTAACCCAAAGATGGGCAATCTTTCTAAGAGTTCTAAAACAACTGAATGTAAATGAAAAACAGTAAGAGAGACAATGAAATTCCTACTTTTTAATTAATGGTTTCCAAGACGGATTGTGCATACAGATGTCTAGAGCAACACTGTTCGGAAAAGCAGTTTTTTCAAGAATCTGGGGAGGGGAAAAAGAAAGGTTAAGCAATAAAGCTTTTTTTCTTTTTTAAAATGTGTTTCGAGGGAAGACTGAAATTTTTGCTTAATGTCAAACAGATATTTCAAACTACTATTTTAAAGCTTTCCAGGTAGCAAGTGTCTCAACTGCTAAAAATGCCAGAATCTTACTCAATCACTCAAATGGTGCAATTATACACTGGGTTTAGCATGGCGTATTTTAAGTATCCAACTGTACTGAAGAAAAGGTGATTTTCCAGGTCTCTGCTATTCTTTTTTATTTGGATCTTTCCTCTTACAGATGCTGCTACAGAACTTTCAGATAGCTGCAAGTCTAAAAGACTTTGCCACGAAACTTAGACTGCTTGCTATTAAAGCCTTGAATATTTTCATCTTGCGCCTTGATGTCTTGGGTTAGAATTCTACAATGCTGCTGAACTAGCATAATAACAGATTCAAATGACAAACTTCATCTTCACAACCCCAAATAAGAATGATCAAAACAACTATGAAACAAGAACACCTGAATTCTTGCCAGTGTCAAATACTGTACTTCAGATACTATGCATAAAACAGGGGGAAGAGGAACTTGTACATCTTCGGTGCTGACTGTTGCCATTCACATGTTACTTCCACCCCACTTCACCAGTATGGAAATGTGGCAGTCATGCTTCTACTCAAAGTTTCCTTTCTTTTTGCAGGTAATCTTTTTCATGTCCAAGTCAAGGGATAATAAACTTTGTATTCTGGAAAAGCCAAACACTAAAAAAAATCCACAACACAAAAAAAAAAACCCAAACCAAAAACCCCACCAGATTTCTGAAACACATGAACCTTTTATTCCCACTTACATGAAGAAATTACTTAGGTCAAGACAGCTCATGTGATGGTGCTCCACCTCTAGGCCAAAAAAAGTGAAGCTAAACTGATATAAAAAAAATACCCCTTTTCTCCAAATGGACTGGGATAATTTGTTTCCCTAACCTGGGATACAAATCAGGCACAAGGGAAAGACTGTACCATGCGTTGGAAATAAAAGACAATACCTTCTTTGGAATGAGGTTGTTCAGAAATGCTGAGTTAACCTCATCAGAAAGGCACAGGGGTGACATTAGCAGCCCACTCCCCTCATTGTATGAGTTTTCCATAAATAAGTCGCTTTCATCACTGCTGGAGAGTTCTTCCCATTCATCATCAGAGGGATCTGAGAACAGGAGACAGACTTGTAAACATAACAGCACTCACGCAATAGGTATTCTACTTCTCACATGGCTCCACCTCTTGGTTTAGAAGTCTTTAAGCTCTTGCACTCTAATGAAGTCCACACAAACCAAGTGCCATTAAGCCACAGTTCTAAATATTAATACTACTTTTGTTTAAATTGTTTTTTTTTTTAAATTTATTTTATATCCACTCAAGCAACAAGTATTCTTGTAAGATAGGTTCTTCATACACAGGTACTTCATTCTCTGATATTAACTATGCTTACTTAAAGGTATCAAAAAATGTATAGAAGAAACATTTAATAAACTGTTTACTAAGATTTGAACTTGGATTATACCATTTTACTTTCTGAGGTAGATTAAAACATGCAATTACACCAGTTTAACTTCTTTATTAACTGCAGTCGGTTAAAAGCAACTGTTTTCTCAGGCAATACTGAAGCCACAGACAGAAAACCTCTGACTGGGCAGTAACTGGGCTGGATAAAGATGTTACTGTCTCCACAGCAAGGCCAGCTGAAAGGACATGATGACAGCAAAACAAGACAAAGCAAGCCAGATCATCTCTGTTAGCCATTTCAGACAACATATTTTAAGTAAATTAAACTAGGTTTATAGTTATAAACCTGAACTAGGTTTATACTTACCTGATTTACTCTGCTAGCTGATCTGTAAGAGCAGACATGCCGAGAAGGGTTGAAGCTGTATTACCAGCAGGCACTGCTACTGTAAACTGAATAATATGTTCATGGCTAAAGGTAGACTTGGCCTAACAAGCACGACCTAAGTCCATCATTTATACTTAAACTGATACAGCCTCATCCCCAGGGTTTACACTGATTTATCTAAAGTTGTTTTAAACTTGGTTACATTTTAACTGGTGTGGCACTGGTGTTTACAAAAGTCCTAAGTCTACAGTTTGGACCGATCCTCCTCACTGACAGGTGAAAGCTCTGCCTGCCTATTTAACTACTGTGATAAAAAAATATCATATTCACCCCCAAGTAATTTTGTCCAACAACACAGATTCATGTGAGAGCTAGGTGCCGTAGTAACTACAGAAACAGCCATGCGCTTTTTCTGTGGCCAAAGGTAAATTCATTCACTTAAAATACAGCAAGAAAGGTCTAAATGAATGCATTTCACCTGCACTGTGCAGCAGCTTAAGAATCTATTTGATGACTACTCTCTGTCCAATGCAAATAACTCATCAGGCAGTGGCAACTTGATCACACGGGCCTCTTCTTTTGCTTATGGCATTATCGAATTAATTCTACAGCCATAATATGCTGGTGTTAATAGCCTTTGCATGAGAAAACAGTTGTCTTTTATGCTTTACGAACCCGCAGTAGCAACAAGAATGAGAACAGAGCAAACATCCCCCCTTTCAGTCAGTTTCTTGCTTCTTCTAAACAAATTCCATCTGCATCTTTACAAAGCAAAGAAAAAAACCTCCTTTGAAAACTAAATGATAACTATATAAGCTGACTATGCAATTCAGCAACAATAAAGACAACAGTCGTCGTATGTTCACAGTGATTGCCCAGGGCAGAGCAGGAACCGGGCTGTAGAACATCAGCCCATAACTAAGATCAGGTTTCTTGCAAAGTTCTTGGAAATACAGAAGCATTTCCAATGGCAATGCCATCTTAACTAGCACTGGTAACCTACAGACTACAGACTGGACAGCAATGGTGGAGTCACCCGCCTTCCCTCCAGTGTCCCTGTTACGGGGAGAGGATTCTGCTTCTTCCAAATGTCGGCCAGTAAAATGTGTCTCTTGTCAGCCTCGTTATTTCCCTCAGTTCTGTGGCAAGCCGAGGGTTTCTATGAACTCAGCGTAATGGCTAAAGCTATTTTAGTCCTCAAATAACTTGAAAATTAAATGAACAGCTGCCTCTGGATTCCTCTTAATTTCTACAGACTATGTTTCTGTCTGCCCATGAATGGGTAAAGTACTGTAGTGAAATACAACACAATCAACCTTACATTACACTGAGTGAATGGCAGAATATGCAGCTTATCCACAAGAGATTTTCCAATTAAAGGGGAGAGCTTATGAATTACAGCTCATTAGATGAGAAAAGCAGTTATGAAAGGAGCTTCATATACTAGGTGCAGAATTTCCTTGCACTGCAAGAGAAAAAAAAAAATCACCATTGGGAATATCTGGGTATTACTGTGGATTTTATTAGAACCTGAAAGATTTACTCAGAAAGTTATCTCCTACACAATTAGGTTTGCATCAGGCTTACAAACTGTAGTAGCAATTAAAAGTTTTCAGTTTTGGAGTGGTTTATGGGGGATTAGTTTTGTTTGGTTGTTCCTAGGTTTTTTTAAACAGAATTTGAGAATCACTTGTTTTTCTGAAGATTAGGAGAAAAGCTATCAAAACTGAGTATCAGAGTTTATAGAAGATACAGAGTATCTATTTCCTACTCTCCCCCAAGAATCACAGCCTTTCTCTCTCCAAAAAAACTCATCTAGGCAGAACTCTGAACAACCTAAATCTGCATTGTTGCCAGAGCTGCATACAGAAGCTGTCTCTCCTCCTTCTTTCACACCACCTGTAGTATCAAAACTAAATCAAAATTACAAGATTTGTCTGCTTTAAAAAAAAATTGATCCCGCTGTCCTGCAATAAGATTCACACCCATATTGTTTCAGATGAACATTCAGACCATGCTTTAACTGAACAAAGCATTTGCTGTAATACTTTTTAGGAAATATCTCTTCAGCACAAGTGCTTTTTTGTTTGTTCTTAAATGTTGGCACACGTAGTATCATGCAAAAAAATAAAAAAAGCAAGCAACAGAAATTACTTAAATGAGAAAAAAAACCACTTAAATTATAAATTAGAAACCAATCTGCCCCCCAGATGAGGGTATCTGGGACCATAATAAGTCTATGTGCATTTGCCCTTAAAAGCTAAGATCACCAAACAGCAAACTAAACATGACCTATTCCAGAAACAAATGCATCACCAACACTTGCAATGAAAAGAGATTCCTACAAACCTTCACTGCAGCACATATTAACAATGATTTCCAGAGCAGTTTGCTGAGCCATCAGTAAAGCTGTCACTTCTTTCAGTTCCCACTTATCAGACTAAAAAATAAAAACATGAGCCAAATTTAATTTTGTAAAACAACATTTCAGTGCAATTTAAAGCACCCAAGCTGTCAGTTAAAAAGTACAACCCAGCCGTTTCCTCTCTCGTCCTACACCAAAATTTAAAAAAAAAAAAACAACCCAGCACCAACACGAGGCATCACCTATCATCCTGCTGCTGGGTGTTTCAGAACAAATTTTACCACCTTCAGGAAACACCACCTGCACTAAAGTTGTAACATAAAAGTTTACCTAATGTTAGCTAAAGCCCTAACAGAAACATGTATTTCTGTTATTCTTTTCATGTATGCAACAGTGAATGCATTTGTTAATCTCTGAGCCACCTCCACCCCATGACTGAACAGTTACAACCATTAAAAGTCTCACTCGCCTTATGCAGAAATCAGAACTCCCTGCAGTAGCTACAGCGAGACTTGTCAGATAAGCCTATACCTTCCCACTCGAGGAAAAAAATGGAAATGCGCTTTCCTGATGTGCTGTGCAACTTGACCACATTGGAACAAGTTGTGCTGAAGTTCTCCAAGTTCATCTTTTAAGTTTTAGCTAAAATAGTCAAACTATTTGGGATTTAGGATTAGTGATACTTGTAGGTAGTTTACTCTGGCTAATGCTGAGTTAAAACCAGTCAGATGGTTCAGCCAAATGCACTAAGCTGTCCAAGAGCCAGCCAGTCACACTTACTGGAAGAAGATCTGAAATGTCATTTTCTCTCCTGACTTTTCCTTTTGATATTTCTTCCATGTCATCGTCTTCACTCAAAACACAGTTGTCTGTACCATGACTCATGTTTTCCTCTGTTTCTGCCTCCGTAGCAAGTTTTAACCTGTTTTTTTCAGCTTCATTCATACAAATAATTGTTTTGCCAGCATCTATTGCTAACGATTCTGAAAAAATCTTCAGGATTGCATTAACCATGCTTCCCAGGCTGCCTGGTGGAATGGTATCCTTGATATTCCAGACAGTGCCTAAACATGAGATAGTTGAAACATTAAAATTATTAAAATACTCAATTCCCAGCTCTGTAATAGCTATGTATTTTTTAAAGACACAACCTCCACTGCTTAAAATATTCAGTGCTTATATTTCGGTATGAATGTTCCAAGTCTTTTCTCTACAGACTTTTTTTTTTTTCTGTTTAACATTTCATATATTCATCTGTAGTAACTATGTTATGGCCACATCTTAAGCTTAAGTAAATTTCAGCACATAAGTATACACAGAATATTTACGTGGAATGACCTCGGTGACACTTTTTACCTCTGATAACAAATCCACATGAGAGAACAATTTTCTAAGGATTCTCAAAATTAATTTATTACACTCCAGTATCAAAAATCACACCGTCATTAAGCATTTGAGGTAGAAAGAACACAAGGTAGAGAATGAGGTAAAAATCTGCACCTATTAAGATCAGAACAATTCCCTACTACTTATTATTGACTCATTTCACTGTTGAAAACCAAATGAACAGTTAAAATGAGTTATCGCACTGAGCAGCTACTGAATTCAGAATGAAGCATTTAAGGCTGCTTTAAAACTACTTGCAAATATCTCGTCACTCCAAAACACAACCCCAAAAGGCAGAAACAACCTCACGAACTATCTATACAGTCTTTTGACGATCTGATGTCCAGACTGTAGCAGAGAAGACTAAGACTTCTGTCCTTCCCACCCTCCTTTACCTGCCATGCTCTCTGTCACAAAGCAATGAACGCCCCCGAGCACTGTACCTGCTATCAGTGTTCTCAGAAGGATATGCTTCATTGTGCTCTCTGGACACAACATGACAGTTTCCAATACTTGTTGTGCAGAAGCATTAAATGAAGAAAGAAGATCTGGATTATCTTCTGTCACCGCTTGCAAGCAGTTTGCTGCAGCAAACAACAACAAAGATAATTAACAAACCCAACAGTACCTTCCACTCTCCTAATGAGAAAGCATTATCTGCCTGAAAGCTGGAGAAATGAAACACAGGCACAGGAAAAAACATTTCATGCAGCATCACATTGTAATGGTATGATACTGTCCTTCACAAATTGTGTTTTAGATTAAAAGACATTCTGTGCCAAACCTGTACATAAACCAGATGAGGACAGTACCACATCAGACATGGGACTAGCTGTATTAATTTCAACTACTCAGAATTGAAGTTCTCCATCGTACAGTGAGTAGGGACAACACCAAAAAATGCTGCAGACACACTCACCTGTAAGACCATTAGAAGACTATAGTAACAATGCTAATAAAACCACATTGACAGTGATAGTTGTTTGGTTTTTTTCAGACCAACTACGTCCTTTGCTCTACAAATTTAACCCTTCATAACCAAAACCAGAAAACACAATTAAAAACACATCCTCCATCTAGAGCTTTTTACAAAATTTTTCTTCCCCCATAACCACCAGCAAAGCCATTCTCCCTTGGACTGAAAAAAAGCATAACAGATGTGAACTTCTGAAAGTGCTGTTCACAAAGGAATTCAAAGTCTTACAGTTAGTGTAAAGTTTAAGTAATGCTAAGGCAGGTGCATTATGCAGGAAAGAAAAAAAAAAAAATCTTTACATCCTGATCTTCTCTTTTTACCACTTACCTACTGAAATAGCCAGATCCACATTCGTGGAAAATTTCTTCATGTAATGTAACACAGCGTCCAGACATCCTTCTTTGTTGAATATGTATACTGCAGTATTGTTGCATTCACTAACGCAAAGAAAAGATTAATAACACTTTTCCCAGGAAAAATTACCATAATAACATTTTAAGTAACATGTACTCACTGTTACTCACATTTTAAAACACCTACCTAAGAACTACACATTAGTCAAACAGCTATCCTTTGTCTATCGAGGTTATGATCAACTCTATATAAAATGGAGAAAGAGAAGCTGCAAGACCCTGGGCACCTTTGAGGAAAGCTGCCTCCTGCCAGCTGCTTCCTCACGCACAGTATTTGAGAGTTTATTTGGGAGCCTAAGTACAGTCTCATGCGGACAGAGCCAGCCGGAGTGTGAAAGGCAGCTTCTAGCTGTGGGCTACAAGCCAGCCCAGGGCTTTCTGCACCCATGGAAGACTACATCCACAAACCCACCGACAACAGTGGGCTGTTGCCTCTCACATTAATACTGACTTACACCAGAAAATGACTGCTCTTAACATTCAGAAATGCATGCTAAATCAATGCTAAATATGACATTTACTTTAATTATCTAATAGTGAGATTTGTATTTCTTCAATTTTTCACAGCTATTCCCATTTTTAAACTCATATTGATACAAGACAAATTCAACCTGAAAAAGCATGGGACCTAACTAGCTACGAGGGTCTTCAAAAATTTACTTCTGAAAATATTATGTCTCAGCATCAATACCAGCCCCAATTTTATCAGTGCCAAACTTAGCAACTAAGTCTGCAGTTCATGGTTATTGCCACAAAGTTCAAAATACTAAAGTGATTTATAGCACACTTAACAATTTAGTTCCTGTTCCAAAGCACTTATGTCTACAAAAGCAATAATAAAAATGAAAGCAAAACATTGCTGAGTCAAGAGTTGCAAAGGGTCATGTATTCTGTGTATGGTGCCAAGCAAGCAATTTCTCTACTGTTCTAGATTCCAATTCCTAAAAATAAAAACACAGTTTACAAATAAGGCCTCAAGCCAGCAGCCATACCATACAGACAGCCGCAGAGGCAGCTCCACTGAAATACTGTATAATACAAAACAACATTCTGTATGGACCAAAGTGTATAATGACATGGAGCTATTACAAAACAAAGAGAAACAACACAGAATTCAAGGAGAACTTTCAGAACAGCTTTGCATCACTTCAATGTTTATAGCCATTTCTGTATTAATAGTGTTGCCATTTCTCTTCCTTCACCTGGTGCTTCCTATGTAAACTACTAATTGAACAATTCACATTCTTTCTCATGTAATTAAGTAGATTTGTGTCAGTGCCTCAGTCACTCAGGCATAGTTTGTCCGAACTTTTAGTATCAACTTTTGGGATGACATACAGAGGGAGGAAGTAGTACAAGAACTCATCATATTCCCAGAGCACAGCAGTTCACTGATCAGAATTTCATTTTTTCCACTTCCCGTATCATGACAACGATCTACAGGAACTACATGCGAGATCCTACAATCCAAACTGTACCGCAGACTGACAGAACATGTTCAGAAAACTGTATCAGAATTTTGGATTAACAACCAATAGAAAAACATTTTGTCGCTCTTCTAAAACTAATGACCAACTTTGTGCGCTTCTAGAATCCTTCACTTACAAAAGTAATTTATGGTAGAAGATAAACTTGTGTCTCCGACCAGATGAGGGCTTGCCATTTATTAAAGGCACGTGTTAGAGCAACACAATCAGAAATCAGAATCAGCAACCAAATACATCTTCCCATGCAAGGACAGGCATTTCTCTTCTGCCTCAATTATCGTGCTCCTTTTCAGTAACAATTTAATTTACCTCTTCGAAAAGGCCAGTGTTCACACAGCACTTACCATACATTCCACAGCAAATTAATAGCTTCATTGGCTATGTCTTCAACGTAATTTTTGTTCGTCTCTCTACATTTCTTTGGAGAGAGCTGGTTAGCATCTAGTCCAGTGCTACACTACAACCGAACAAGAGAACCAGGGTTGGGAAATAAATAAGCCAAGAAGAAAAGCAAAAACTTAAAACATTAGCAGTAGAGTGAATGGAGAAATCTCTCATAAAGTGTTTATTACCAGACAACCTGACTGGTTTCCTACTCTCTGTGAAAACTGGGCCACAACAGAATTGAATCATTGATAACTTTTTTTTCTCTTGTAGAAAGACTTGCAGTACTTGCTTTGCATTCAGTAGTCCTCAGAAGCAATTTTGTTATAAATACTTAGTAATTTTAGAATTTGAAATGCTGTTTCTTGCTAATACAGTCTGTATGCAATTTTCAACAGTTCTTTTTAATCACAAAGATTAATTCAGCTAATATCTTGCTGTGCGTTACAATAATGCTATTACTCATATTTTAAAATGGGGAAGAAACATACAGAAAATGATGGTATTGCTCAAGGCTGTTCATACAAAGACAGCAGGTGACAGAATTCAATGCAATTTCCAAACTGCACTGCAACACCTGGACCAAACAAAGAATAGGTATTCAGTACAGATTATTCTACAATAGCAGTAACTACCCAACTGTAAATCCAAGCTTTCATTTAGACAAAATTACTTACCAAAAAAACCTCACTAGAATAATGCTGCAACATAAACGTTGGATCTGGATCTTGACTGACAGAATAGACTTGTCTTGACTGATGTTCCAGACCCAAAATCTCCAGATCATTTATGCAAAAATCATCCTAGGCAGCAAACCTCACCATGGACCCAAGTTAGCAGGTCAGGAGGCAGGAGCAAGTGGTTTGAAATCTCTGGAATGATTTTTGTACTGTTAAACCTACTGAAACATTCCTTGAAAAGATATTTCACATATCTTATCTTGATATTAGCTACAAAACTAGAACTATCTTCGAAAATGGAATAATTCAATGGCTAGATCAGTTTCAAAATCAGAATAAAACCAAAACACACCTCTTTCAGAAGCGCGACAAGGGGTGTCATGATATCTTTTGTCACCATGTCATCACAGACTTCAAATCCTCCACAAGCACTCAGATTTCTGGGGGAAAAAAAAAAAAATGCTTTGGATCAGATACAATACTTTCCAGGAATTTTTTAAAAAAACACGTTCTCTGTATCCTTCTCTAAAGGTTATGGTACTTCTTGTTTTAAAATCCACCTGCTTAATCAGCAACTTTAGTCTTCCACCTTCCTGACATAAACGAAAAACTCTGGTTATTAGAAAAAAAATTACTATTTTCAGTTACTTGTCTAGCGTAACTAGAAAGCTTATCTGTACTAAACCGTGACTTCTGTCAGGTATTACGCAGTGTAAGATACAACATGAATGTTAACGAGTATCAGCATTACATTTTTGTACAGATAAAGCAAGCTGTAGGTCTGACCACAAAATACCAACTCAAAATTATGCTGTTGAGTATTTACAAGTTTCTCAAAAAGCCAGCTATGTGCATTCTCTAACTAACCTACCACACCTGAAGTGCTACCAAGACACAAAATGCCGTATCAACAGCATTCAAGTTTTCTGTGTTTCTTCGTACTACTGCTGCTTTTTTTTCTTAAGATAAGGATGGAAAGCAGCGCATTCCACTGGGAGTAGATAAAACGGTAGTAACTAATTTAAACCCTGCTCCTGACATTAAAGTTTCATGGCAGCCTACTGGAGCAAAAAAAGCCCCTCTCTCAAGGACTTTGACTGACGTAGGTATACTTACCCAAAACAGAGCTAAAGCAAGAGAGGCTGGCATTCAAGCTCACGGCTCTTAACAGCAAAACCCCACTCTTCTTTACCATGCCAGGAGTAACCTCATTCTAACTGAATATTACCAATTGCTTACCGAAGAGCACCTGCAGCTGTCTCACGAACAGCTAAACTGTGATCCATCAACAATGGTCCTAAACACCGGACAACATCTCTCTGCAAAAAGGCTGGGATTACATGCTTCTGCTGCAGCAGCTTGGAAATGCTGGCACAGGCATACTCTCTCACTTCAGCACTTGGATGCTGCAGCTGGGGAGACACAAACAGGGCAAGTCAGGGGCGAAGGAAAAGGTAGCAGGAAGTTTTTATTGAGTGAAAAGACTGATCTGCCTTTTGATTTGCAGGCCCAGCACTATAGCTCCTGTTTTACCGCTCCTGAATGGAATCAAGAGCTTTTAACTTCCACGGAAGTTTATAAATCTTTTCCTGGGTTATGCATGATAACTATATGACTAGATAAATGCTATTCTGGGTGCTTAGCAAGAGGCACAGTTCACACAAGATCTGACACTAGCTGGCACTGGTGAGACCTCACATCTACTTCCCATTACCACGTGTTGAAAAAAATGGACATAAGTGGGGGGAAAAATTACCATCAAGGAAGTATAACAGACATAACATATGCCACCATAAAGAAAAACTGAAGAAGCAAAAACTAAAAAAACCCACGATAGCCTCTAGATTAAAAACATCTATTTAAAGACAAGGAGCAAGTGCTCTCTGCATCCACAAGATGACACTGACTTGTGCTGTAACAGAAGTTCAGGTGAGAGGTAAGAATTGCGTATCATAAAAATAATAAAACAGCTGAAGTGCCTATCCTGGAAGGTCACGGAGTCTGTTGAAAATCTAACAGGAAAGATAAACATCTGCTGAAGAGCCCAGTGGAAAGAATGGGACATCAGATCCTGCCTTACTGAAACTGACAGAGGTCTCTCAGTTCATGCTCATCTGTGCGACTGTATTTATTATTTTTTTTACTCTTTTTTTTTTTAAGTCTAAATAGGTTAGTCCAGAAGAACAACCAAGCGGTGATTTGTTCAACGAGTTCAGTTAGGTGAAGCGCACAGAGGGGATTTATTTACTTAAATGAAAACAGATTTTTACTTCTGATTCTAAAGCCACATGCACAGGAGGAGGTTTAAACTAGTTTTCATCTGTAATACTTAAACCACAACCAGGAACGTGGCCGACCAGTGGCCAACCCCAGCCTTTTTCAGCATTTCTTATCAGTTATTTCTTACGCCTAGCTCCGGGACTCATCGCTCCGGCTACCTGTAGGAAAGCTCTCCAGCCGAGCGGACTGAGGGCAAGCGCTGCAAGGGCTCCTCCAGAGCCCCCCCCGGGACGAGGGGCACAGAGCAGCCCCCCGCGCTGCCCCAGCCCCTCCGAACCGGCCGGAAAGGTGAGAACGAGAGGCCGGTCGGGGCCCGGGGGCGGGGGCGAGGGCAGCA